>BMAO01009980.1:0-17042 GCA_019973975.1 Trichonephila clavata
AAAAAAGTTACCGTAGTTATAAACTTAAAACAAGATATTTTTAAATACGATTCTAACGAAAGAGATTACAATGTAGCAATAAGGAAATAAAAAAAAAGCATATTACACCTTTTCTAATTACTGGGAAAGACTTCACGGGGCAGGTAATAATAATGATTCCAACTATCGTTCGAAATACTATTTTTCTTGCTCTTATTTCGCCAAATGGCGAAATAATAATTAACAGAACTCATTACACGAGAGTGCCATAAAAAATATAACTCGCGAACCGTATTAAATTATTATTTTTCTTGATTATAGCCGAGACTGGGAAAAGGACATTTAATGATCTTTCCAAGAGTAGGTGCCCATTTGGGTTTTAATATCTTCATGAAGCGAAAAGAACATTTTTTTAAAAAAACGAAAACTATATCTGTGTGAAGAGAATATATCTGAACTTGTGCCGTATGGATATTTTTGTATCTTTACGTAATACATAATTCATACATCTGCATCATTATCTTATGTATTATTCCGTAACTACTAATGGTATAATTTAATATAGAATTAAATATGTATTGCAGAGTTAAATTCGAATGGTAAATTACGAGGGTTGATCAGAAATAAAAGGTTACAAGTCGAATAAAGAAACATTTATTAACAATAGACAGAAAATACTAAAAGGAATTAAGAGGCATACGTGCCTACCACATTTCTACAAAATCACAAAGTCTATTTAGGCATTTATCAGAAGTAAAACCAACTTGTTTAACCCGTCTTGGTAGAAATCAGGTACCCGTTCACATTGAGCCAGGTCTCCGTGGAAGTTTTCACAGCACTGTCTTAGAATGTCTCAGCATATCAGAAACGATATGCTGCACTCCACCATACCTCAGTCCAGCTCTGACAGGATTTCACGCAGAGTTATCCGGCAATCATTTTGAATCATTTCTTCAATTCATACCATGTTGATTTTTGTCGTTGAAGAACTTGGCCGGCCGCTCTCCGCCATATTGTGTTTTTCGACATCCTGTCTTCCTGATTGAAAAGAGCGACACCATTTCGTTACATGGGGTCTGCTCATTGCTTCTTCACCATTATCTTCAACGTTTTGACCATGAATGTCAGATGCGGATACATTCTTTGCCCATAAAAGTCGGATCACGGCTCTCATTTCCCAATGAGACCAAACTTCTATGCGTCTTGCCATTTCAATCGTCCTCAATCATCTGGAAATTTTCACTACCTACCCGCACACCAGCTGTACGACATGCATAGCGCCATTTGTCTCCACGTTGGGGAAACATAATTCCACCACAATCTGTAGTTTTCAAATGCTGTGGCTTGTAACCTTTTATTTTATTTCAATCATCCCTTGTTATAGCCAACTGGAGCTGAGAATAGTTGATTTTTATTTACCTATCATTGATCTCATTATTTTTAATGAAAGCATTTACAAAAAATTACCCTTGTATCACAAAGTACCACACGGGACTTACAAAAGTACAAAACACATTAAAAATTAATTTTAAACGAAGAACATTTAATATTTATGAATGATTGCATTTATTCACAATGAATTTTCAATAAATTTACAAAAATAGGCGAAAGCACTATTGTTGGAAGCAAGTTAGTGAAAATCTGGAGAAAAATTAATATTAATTTCTTTGCAGTGTTAGGATCTTTTCCTTTCATTCATAAATTTAGAACATTGAAGAAGCACACATGTTCTACATTTTTCTCGCTTTTAATGGAAGTGACAAAAAGATGACCAAACCAAATTAAAACTGCTTAAATGCAAGTCTTGTCAAGAAACTAAGTACTTTTCGTTCTACACGTACCACCGTTCTTCTTTATTGCAGTTCAACACTTACGCACATGTATCTCTGGTGAGTGAGTGAGTGAATATTAACGTCCCTCTGTTCAGCTACACGAGGGATTTTGGGGGCGGTCCGCGTAATTTTGAACCATGGTCAAGTGACACGGACGACACCTGAGCTGGCCCCAACCCTCTCCTAACTACCACACGACACCAACGGGAGGACTTTTGAGCTCTCGACAGATTTAACGTGCATCTCTCCCCTACACGGCGGGTCTTCAGTGGTACTGGGCTCGAACTCATGACACACCAGCCACGATCCGATGCCTAGAGCTCTTGGCTACCGCGGCCACGGTTGATTCTTAGTCCATTGACTTTATTACAGCCGGATTGGGTTGTTTTTACTCGCGTTAGTGAGCGGTTTAAAATACTTAAGACAATTGCCGAACACGCTGACTTTGAAATGCGTTCTGTATTCCCTTTTTTGAACTCAAATTATGTTAAGCAAAGTTGAAATTCATCACCAGTTTCTAGAAGTTTTTGATAAAGATTTAATGGCTGATGAAATGGTGAGAAAGCGGGTTCAACAATCCAATGATGGACACACCAATGTTCAAGACGAAGCGTGCTATGGACGGACTTCTATTATTAATGATGGTTTGGTTGAAAAGTGAATGAGAAAATTCGTGAAAACAGACGTTTTGCAATAAGAATGCCTTGTAATAATTTCCAACAAATTTCAAAAACAGTTCATTGGCAGCATCTTTCTTTGAAGAGAGTTTAGAAAAGTTAGTTTCCCAATATGACACATGTCTGAACAATGGCGGTAACTATGTAGAAACATAGTGTCCGACATGCTCTTTCATTTAAAAATAAATTTTGTTTTGCAGAAAAAAATGAGAGTTTTCATAAAATGATACTTAGTTTCCGGACCCGGATCGTTGTTACGATAATAAAGTGAGAAATTGTAGCATTATGTAACTAGTAAAAAATGATGGTGTGACAGTTCCCTTACTAATAGAAGTTGTTGTGGTTGTCGTGTGTTTCATACTGGAGTACATACAAAAGACGAGAGATACGAGAGTGTGTCGGAAAATAAGTTTCCCCTGTCGACTGTGGTCAGAGTTGTCAAATCATAGAAGGGGACATTAAATATAAGACATAACTTTACTTTTCTACTTAAGCACCAAGTACATTGAGATACTTGTCATACCGCTTGATAAGCTTCAAACACCCTCCAGGAAAAACTCAGGACTTTGCATACGGATGAAGCGTTAAATGGTTTGTTTGACTTCAGCATTGCTCCCAAAACGCCTTCAGGTGAGATTCTTCTTCAAAGCCGAAAACATTGAAAGTCACTTGGGGCAAGATCAGGACTGCATGGCGGAGGGTATAGGTACTCCTAACCAATAGTTGCAATATGGATTTGTGTTGATGCCGCCGAGTGTGGTCTCACATTGCCATCCAACAACAGAACACCTGATTTAAGAAGCCCAGGTCACTTTTTCCGAATCACATCCTTCAATTTCAACAGTTTGTCACAGTACCGCGTAGTATTAATGGTTCCAACCTAAAAAAGGTCCCAGCAAAAAAAAAGTTCTTCAATATGCAAAGACCTGAATTTTCCTACAGGGTTTTTTAAAGCTTATTAAGATATATGACAAATGTCTAAAGGTACTTTTATATGGAAAAATAAAGATTTGCCTTATCTCTAATGTTTCATTATATGCTTTGACTTTCATATTTAACTCTGACTACAGTCGACAAGGGAAACTTTTTTCAAGATTTACTCTCATTGATGAACAAAAACATACAATATAAACACAGAAGAATATTGACTTTTTATTACAAACGATGATCTCAGCTTAGAACAGAACGGGTGCGCTGCTTTCCATTCGAGACGGGAATCCATACTAATGGAAGTAAATATTTCTTTTTTATAAAGCTCTCTTTATTTGAACTGTATATTCTTAGATGAACGATTACACCCTTTTTTTCTGATAACTTTCTAATAAAATGATTTAAGAATATTAACAGTAAAGTAATTGTCATTCTTGGTGCAGTCTTTCTTTGCTAGAGAACTGACCCTTTCATTTGCAGAAACAACCGTGTGTCCACCAACAAATGCAAAAGCAACCGAGACGCTTTTGTCTTTTAGATCTTTATTTTGCTTTTCGATCTCGACAATTACGTTATTGAAAAGGGAAGTACGCTTGAAAGTACCCAAGGGTGTAAGATTACCGTTATAATGAGATAATCTGAGACGTCACTATTTTATTCACTGATCCATTTAAAGACGAAGTTTAAATATACAAGTTTCCTTAAAAAAAAAACTGTGCATTCATCACAAATTCTAAATTGAAAGTGCTCGAACTCAATACTACTCCTGAAGACAACAAATACGAAACCAACTCTGTCATCAATCTAGATAGATTGAAAAGCATTTGAGGGATTGAACTCACGACCTTCGGTTCCATAAGCACGTAACTTACCACTGTACCAAAATGATCATTTCAGTCCGATGCTGTTACTGGCTTATATAGGTGCCTCCGCCACACACTCCCTTACGAGAGAGTTGGTAGGAGAAGGAACTATATACACTATTTGGCCAAAAGTATCCGGACACCCTTTAAAAATTGGTTCTGGCGAGGGACGCAATTTGATACGTAATGGGGGAAATTCGCGACTGACTGGCACCAAGCGAGTAATCACGTGACAAATTGGGCAACAATTGCACGTGCTTTTCAATACCATGGTAGAATCCAATATGCAAGTTGTTGACATTTTCTTTAGCTTTAATTTATCTAATTAAAATATATGATATCATTGTATTTTATGCATTATTCTAGTGTATATATTTGTTAGGAAAAACTCTCAACAACTCTTTGATATAATTTTTGCTTTATTCTGATTTATTTATCTAATTAGGTATTCGTCTGCTTCAAATAGTGTTAGCTGGTATATTTATTTAGGTTGGATCCTAGCACTTGGTACACAGCTAATAGTTATTTTAATTCTTAATTAATTTAGTAGTTTGCGCAAGAATGGCGTACAGTATATAGGATCAATACAACTTCTTTTAAAAAACTTGAAACTGTTTGACTATCGAATAACAATTGTATCGTTTCATTAAAAAGAACTCACTATTATTATCAAATAGAGTCAGTTAAGTGTATATAATATAAAAAAAATGTCTGTTTATAATTTTAATTCATAATTCAAAGACAAGAGAAAATATTTATTCTGAAGTGAAACAATTTGATGATAATTTGTGAAAGGAATTTTTACAAAAATTAAATAAATTTTTCTTTGATTTTTACATTTTACAAATTATTGATTTCTAAATTATTAATAATTATTATTTACTGTTAAAAATTGATGTCATTTCTTTCTTTAAATTAAAATAAAATATTCTTAAGGGGAATGATACCATCGCAAAAGGCAACAATTTTTAGAAATGATCAAATTTAATTTGATGATTTGTTGTTATCTTTTTTTTTTTTTTTGAAGTACATTTTAAACTTGCAAAAACGTTTGTTTCTTGAAGCCTGTGTATATAGATTTTCAGTAATATGAAAGTTTTAGATAAATGTAGATAATTATTTTTTGGTGAAAGTGTATTTTTTTCTATCGCCTTCCCGCCCCCCCTTTTTTTTTGTACATAAAATATTAGAGTTGATATGGTATTTATCCTGTCATGAAAATGAATTTTTTTTAACACTATATTTACATCAAGTTTGCCTTCCTACACTTAAAATTCGAATGAATATTTTATTTTACTGTGGAACAGTTACTGAATGAAAATGAATTTTATTTTTACAATGTATTGCTTATAAATACTTTATATATATGTATGTGTTTTACAATATTATGGAGCATTTAAAGATATTTGAAATGTTTCTAATAAAATAACATTCTCCATCTTTGACTGTCTGATTTACTTAGTAATTATTCTTTAAAAACGTTTGAAATTTTTTTTAGAAATGATTGTCTAAAGTAATAAAAGAAAATACTATTTCATTTTTTAGTTAAAGCAATGATTCATATTAACATATAATTTTCAGGATATATTCATTGTAATGTGATTATCCATTATTATGAGTTATTTAATTACATATAAAGTACATAATCAGGGCTAATAATTAACTAAATGATTATAATGAGTTATTTCTACATGTATTAACTGTTTTAATACTTTTCTCTAAGTTGCAGTCACTATAGCAAGTGCTCTTTAAGCACATTAAAATTAATAAAGAGTTACCTTCAGTCATGCATGTGTACAGAATGCTTAAAAACCTTGTTATATTAAGTATCGAAAAAAAAATTGCAAAAAATTGTAACTTTCCTGAGAAAAAAAAACATGCATTAAATAAACATGTGTTTGTAATTTTACTCGTTAGCACAATGCTTTGCAGAACTGAATAGTTTTCTATTGGAAATTGCACTTTTATATCTGGATACTAAATATAATGCATGGGTATGCGACACTTGGATCACAAATTAATGTTATTAATGCTAGTATGAACTATATTAAAAGTTTGCATTACAATTTTTTATGACAAATTGAATACTTTTTTTTAATTGTCTTTGTATAAAGTGCCTTTAATATATACGTTGATCTACTTTTTAAAAATTATTATACAATATTAAGGGAATGTTTCATCAGAAAAGGTGCAATAATTATCAGAAATTCAATTTAATTATCTTTAGTCTTAAATATATTTTTCTTCTTATTGAATTACATATAGTTTATAAAAAATAATAGTATGATTTATCTATAAACAGATTCTTGTGTTCGAATCTTAGATAATTAAATACTTAAGTACCTCTGTTACTACTCTGAAGATGCGTAAAATAAGTAAAACTTAAGTTAATTAAACTTATATGTTCTCAATATAACTTCATTTAAAATAAACAAAAATTTGCTTAAGTTAACTAACATATTTTACTTTCTTATGTATGATCTAAATATAATTTTATTTAAAATAAAAAAATTTGCTTTGAAGTATTTACATGTTTGTGAATGCCTACACCTCTCCAAAATCCTTTTTGAACATGTTTCTTTTGTGAAGACAAAAATAGTGAGAATAAAGCTTGGTTTAAGCTGGCGTCGGCATTGAAAATATTCTTCAAAGTAATTGCATACATAATAAACAGGGAGGAGATGGTTTATAATCCTCACGTTTCAACATGCTTTCAAAACACTCATATTTTGCCCAGGTATATGAAAAAAAGTGATTTTTTTCCCTCAATCATATTTTCATTTATTGATTGAACAACCATTTTAGCAAAATGAGACATTTTAAAAGTACAATGTGAAACTGCGATAGCAAAATAGTCCTAGCGATGGTAGTAAACAAACGGCAGCGTAATCACGTGACACAGTTTTCACGTGATCGTGACGTCACATGAATTTAGTCCATTGAAAGCTATAAAAGTGTTGGTAGTGGTTTGTCAGATTGCATTTAAGCGTTTGTGAGGCAATGAGTAAGTCAAAGGAGCTTAGTGAGTTTGATCGTGGCAGTATAGTGGGATGCCACCTTTGTGGGAAATTAGTTCATGAGATTGCGGACATTCTACAGAAGCCTAAATCCACCGTGAGTGATGTAATTGTGAAGTGGAAACGTCGAGGCAGTGAAACGGCAGAAAAACGAACCGGTAGGCCTAACATACTTGGTGAACGCAGCCACAGAATTCTGAAAAGGGTAGTGAAACAAAATCGCAAATCCTTGCTGGTGGAAATTTCTCAGGAGTTAAAAAGTTCATCAGGAATTATTAGTGTTAGTAGCAGGACTGTCCATCGAGAGTTAAAAACTTGGGGTTCCATCGTCGTGCAGCCACTCACAAGCCAAACATCACTCCACAGAATGCGAAGCATCGATTGCAATGGTGTAGAGCTCACCGTCATTGGACTGCGGACATGTGGGAAAGTGTTCTTTGGAGTGATGAATCTCGCTTTACAGTCTGGCAGTCGGATGAACGCGTCTGGGTTTGGCGGATGCCCGGCGAACGTTTTTTTAGTGACTGCATTGTGCCGACTGTTAAGTTTGGTGGTGGAAGCATACTAGTAAGGGGGTGTTTCTCGGGGTTTGGCCTGGGTCCGTTAGTTCCTGTGATTGGAAACAAGGGGGTCACTTCACGCAGCCTTTTCCCTATCTCCGTAAAGTTAAAAATGACCAAATTTAAGGAACATTTTTGAAAAATTGACAAGTTGTACAGTCATGAATTTTTTTGTGTAGATGTATTGTATTGTTTTTATTATTTTAATGTGAGCATTTTTCAAAATTTTGATTAGTTTTTAAAAAAAAAATTCATATGTGGAGTAACACGTCAAAATTATTGAAACGATAAAAATTCTTGTACATTTTAATCCATAAAATTTTTTTGAATAATTTTTTTGACAAAATCTCTCATTAAAATATTTATTTGTATAGTGTTAACATATGTGCAAAGTTTCAAAGCTATAAATTAAGTAGATTTTTCAAAAATGTTCCTTTTGTGTTGAAATTTACACTTTTGAGAAATAGTGATTTAAAGTAAAAATTTACTATTAACTAATACGTACCAGAACCACAACTTGGATTTCTGGTATCATATGCAAGATCATCTTCTTGTCTACATTTTAATTGTTTGTTTTTAGTTCTAGCTTCTTTGGTTCATTGTAGAACTGTCTATTTTGCTTTCTTAATATGCGCATGATCTACTTCTTCCAACGCTCGACATTTGTAAAATCCAGGGTTTGAATGTTTAATACATCTAAAACTTTTAATTTGGTAATGAAACCTTGTTTATATAAAAATGTAGCTTCAAATACTATAGTTTTTAAAGTTCCTAATTGTATCAATAAAGTTTTTGGAACTATAAATCAAATACAATTTAAGGTTTCATTGAAATTTTAAGTTTTACCGTTAAAGCACGTAAAAAAGAGTTCACGACTAGAGAAATCTCTAAATACTTTTTTAATGCAATTGCTAATTGCAATAGGTGAATTGTGTTAAGCATATATGTGTCACCTTTCAGCATGAACCTATTATATTCACACCACGAATCACCTCCCATGGGGCATAAGCCGTGTCGTATTTTAAAATCTGTGGAGAGTTTATGAAAAAAATATAGCCCAAATAGTTTGCATCATGACTGACAAGTTTTCTGAGTTGCTTCAAATAGCCACACGAAACATAGTATCTTTACAATTTGTCTATTACTGCATCTGTTAATCTATAACGACCTCCTAGAGATTTTTTGTCCACAAGATTTTTGCCTTTAAATTTTGATTTTAATGCCCTGTCATGTCTCCATCCTTTTCTCAACATGACCAACACATTCTAATGTTTTAATGTTGACATCTTTCTAAGGTTAAGATTCCAAAACTGCTTTGTATGCTTTAAAGTCCTCATCACCCAAATATTTTGTCGCAATTAGTAAATCGTAATTTGTGTATCGTAATTTCTGTCGTGCCTCTGAGCAATGGAAAATACAAAGTGCACCTTCAACTTTCATCCCCCTACTACTTCCGAAGTAATCTGCCGAACACTCAATGTTATGTACATTGTCGTTAAAATTACTTGAGTATTTCCTCTATAGTTTTTCGGCATCAACAACTTTCCCAGTGTTCACACTAACTGCTGTAATACCATTCAGAGAAACATGACCCCTTTTTTGCCAAATGCCATAGACAAACACCGGTACAATAGGACTTGCATTATTAAATGATATCATTTCGACAGCAGTTATATACATAATACCATAGACTGGCTACTTTTTGTGTCGTGTTATTTAATGCCATGCATGAACTCGTAAAACCACTTTGGTGGACGTGACAATTCATAACTAAACAAAATATTTTCGCAGTTGCTTCTCTTTTCCAATAAAAATAATAGCATATAATAGTACCCAGTGTTTACTTCATATAATTTTGTATCTTTTTTGATTAACTACTGTTTTAATAAACCTGGAATTAAGAAATGTTTGAATAACATCACAAAAGTCACAACATGTCAACAACTTTAGAACCAAACTTTGGATTTGACGACCAAAATTTATGTGAATACCTTGTTTTTTACATTTTATTTATAATAAATGTGGTTTCAAAGCACAAGAAAACAGTAGAATGTTCATTATTTCAAAAAAAACTTTCAAATGAATCTAAAAGGAAACATACTCTTTATTTGACTTACCTAACTTAGCTTTTAAAGTTGAATTATTCATGTATAATTTGAATTCATTATTCTGACTTATGACGCATTTAATTTCTGGAAAGTTTGGGGTTTTGTACCTTTGTACGTTTTTAAACGTTTTATTATTAAACATAAACATGTTAAAAAAGGTTTTGATAGAAACAATGTTTCCAATAGCAGAAATTCGTAAAATATTTGAAGAGGTAAAAAACAACACGCGAGATTCCAGAAAGTAAACAAACAGCTACAATTATTCACTTCACTTCTTTCCTGAACAAGTTACGGATCAAAATAAATCCTTTTAATCAATTTAAAATATTTGATGAGGCTGAAAAGTAGCAAGTGTCTTTTGTTTTGAAATGAAAGGGGCGTGGCAATCAGCTGGTTTTGGGTTTGACGGATGTAAACAAATTTTTAAAAAAATATTAAAAATACTTCTAATTCAACTAGAACAAAAATTTAAATTGCAGTAGAAAGAGAAAGAGTGGTATTTTATTTTTCAATCAAAATTGAAAAATCGATTTTTGGATCGACTTTTGTGAAGTGACCCCCTTAACTCTGAGATATATGTGGACATTCTGAACAATGCTGCACTCCCAACTCTATGGCAATATTTCGGGGAAGGCCCATTTTTCTTCCAGCAGGATAACTGCTTCATTCACACATCGAGGCTTGTACAGACGTGGTTTGACGAAATGGGTGTTCAAAAACTGGACTGGCCTTCTCAGAGCCTCGATCAAAATCCCGTAGAACACCTTTGGGACGAATTAGAGCGCAGATTACGTAGCCAGCCAAATTGATCATCCTCACTGCAAGCACTCACTTCAGTTGTGATGGACGCCTGGAAGGCAATTCCTATGGTCACCTATCAAAAATTGGTGGAAAGTGTTCCCAAGCGTGGCCAGGCTGTCATATATGCAAAAGGGGGACCAACATCATATTGATATGTGCCTCAGGACGCTCTAAGTCCATACTACTGGGTGTCCGGATACTTTTGGCCAGATAGTGTAGTTGCTATGGCGAGCGTGTGAGTTGTTACTCTTGCGTCATTTGGGTCTAACAGCTTGCTTACGCTGCGTCATATTTGTCTGACTCGCGCGGCTTGCTTTGCTGCATCATGAGTGTCTGATAGCTTTTGGTTGCTCTTGCGGTGGGTAGATGGCACCACGAAAGCTTTGTTCAACTTCAAGGTCATCAATGAGAGGATAGAACTCGGTACCTTTTGATACGTAAGTACGTAACTTACCGCTGGACCAAAAGGATCACTTCAATCCGGAGGCTGTTACTGGCTTATATAGATCCCACCGTCACACATTAATCAGCAATAATAAAATACCGTAATAACTGTAAAAAGAATTATTGAAAATGAATAATTTTTTGAGGATAATATTGATCAAAATTATATATATTAATTTAAAAAAAGAAACAGAGAGAAAGATTTTTTTTTTTGACTTTAAGTGATTTGAAATAATTGAATATCTTGCATTGAAGAGTGAAGAAAATATATTGTAATTAAAAAAAATATTTTAACCCGAATTGGAAAAAAAAATTGTATGAAGAGAATAATTTATCTCCTAAATTGTTTCATAGGTGCTAATTAAGTTAATTAGCTTAATTTAATTAGATTTAAATATTGGGCACTTAATCTGCCATTAGTAAATTTCACGTTCGCATGCTCAGAAGCATGGCTAATTTTTTTCTCATCATACTTTTTTGTATTTTTCTCTTACAAAATGGAGCATATGCATGTATTGAACTTTTACAATGTTAAAAACTTTGTTTCTGAATTAAAAATAACCATTTTTCTTTTACAATCACAAACTTGGAAACCATATCGATAATTCACTATTATGTCTGCAGATTTTGATCACTAAAAGTCCTGTATTTAATTCTCATATTATCATTTATCAATTTTTTTTATCCATTTTTTCCTCTTCTATTCATAAAAGTAATCTAACTTTTCTAATGTGTTGCAACATATAATCATTTCAGATTCTATCCGTAGTAGCGTTAGATAATTGAAGCTTTAATCCCACTCTTACACTAAAGGAATGAACAATAGAAATAAATAAAAAGAATCTTGCTTCTATCTTTATTTAATTTTTGCTCGCAATCAATACCATGTCTGCTGATTTTGCATTGATCCTTCAGCTCACTCTACTTATTAATAACTGTTTTTCATCGTTTATTTTTTCCTTTATTTAATGCTATTTTAAAACAGAAACATGGGGGATAATTTAAAGAACTATTATTAGTAGGAAAAGCGCTAAAAGAAATACATTAGTTAAACTATAAAACATTTTTTGAAGTTTTTTAAAAAGTTCAAATTTTACTTATCCTTAAATTTACTGGACTTGTCATTTTGATGGATGAGGATGCCATTCGAATAATTATCAAGAACATTACTGTTATTCTTTTCCACTTAAGGCTGACAATTATTGGTATAATGAAATTAATATGCATCCAAATTAACTTATAATAATTCTTTCAAAGTTTCAAATACTTTTAAATTCAATTAGTTGTCTTGTTTCTTTAAAAAACATTAGTGTTTTCCTTTATTTCTGATGTGTATCGGTAAGGATAGGTTTACAAAAATATTCGCTAACCAAATGTTAGTTCATATTTTATTTTTAATATAAACGCATGAATAGAAAAAATTATACTTATATTACTTAAACAGAATACGTTTTTTTTTCAAAAACAATTCCTTTTTAAACTACAAAGTAAAATGCCATTTTTAAAAAAAATTAAGTTATAGTTCACTAGTCTGTCATCAGTCAGTACTGTTTATAATACTGTAGCAAATATCTTTTAAATTTCCAGCATTCGCATATATTTTTTTTTTCCTTTAATGCAGGGTTTTTCAAACTGTGGGGTGCGCCTCCTATGGGAAGGGTGAGCATATTGAAACGACAAAAGTAAAATATTTGAAATACGTATTATTTCACTGAAAGGGGAAAAAATGCATTGTGACATAATAAAAATTAAATATACATTTACACTGATGTAATATACTTATGAAGGTATAAATGCTGCGCAATGTTTCTTGATAATTAATCAATACTTGATTAAAAACAAGTTGAACAATTACTAGTGCATCCAATGAAATTTTCATGTACAAAATTTAATACTCATCTTGATAATGTGCATTATTTATAAGTATAGTTATATGACAGTTTTGCGTTTAAGTATATTTTATGTCGATGTAAATCATGATTGAAAGTTAAGTTGCAAAAATTAAAAATTTGAGAAGCACTGCTTTAATGATAAAGTCATTTTTGTCTTAAGACTCAGTCTTATCTTAAATTTTAGAAAAATCTTAAGACTCAGTCTTAAGATTTCTTGAAGTCCTGGATCTCTACACAAATGTTGGGCCCACCTAAAACCCTTAAAAGTAGGCAGTACATAACATACGTCGTCAAATATTGTACAGACAATAACCCGAAAAAGAAATTGTGCATGACTTACAATCGTGCAAACCTGCTCGACCGACTGCCGTCTTTTGACTGATGTTTGGTGGTAGGCCTAGGCTTATACGTGAACGATGATTACCACATGTATATATCACATGATATCGTCCGAAATTCCCAGTTTTTCGGAGAATACAACCGGAAATAACATTTGACAGTTGAAATTATTCTAATTATGATCGTATTAAGGCTGAGTTGAAAATGAGATAAGGCCCCCATTGTGGCCAAGGCACTGACTCCGTGCCCAGTTGACCCATGACTTAAGACGTCCCTGTCTCTAGTTCAGCGTTGGGGGCGTGATATTCCTGTAAAGGGGGCGCGAGCCTACTGAAAAATTGAACATTAAAGATTTAAAAGAAGTGTATTAAAATTTACCGAAAGAAGTAAAACAAAATACATTCTGAAAAAATAAATAAAATACATATATACACTGATATAACATTATATAAATGTATCAGTACTGCACAAAGTTTTTTGTGATAATTAATTTATGAATACTAAATTGAAAACAATTTCTATAATTACTAGTGTCTTCTATGTGCTTGTCATGTACAAATTTAATACTTATCTTGACAATTTGTATGATTTATAATTAAAGTCGTATTGTAAATTTAGCGTCATATTTTTTATTGCATTCAATATATTTCTATTGTATGAAGGGAAGGGGGGCGCAATGAAAATTATGATTGAACATTGGGTCGTAAATATTAAACGTTTGAGAAGCACTGCTCTAGTTAGAAGTTATTAAAAACTACATATATATTATCAAACGAGAATGAAAATTAAATTCATTTATTTGGTTTACATGTTAACGGAAGGAATTAATTCATTGAACACTATTAGTTTTTTCAGCGTATATTTTCTGCTAGAACTAAAATATAAAATTATGCGAATGTGAAATAAATTAACTTTTTCATTACTAACAAAAAAGGGAAATGATCCAAATATAATTTCGTTGTTAAAATACATCCAGCAAAACAAATTTTACTCGGAGAGGATTTAAACCAGAAACATCGTATTATTAAATAATAAAACCGGAAGACGACATTCTTCTTGTATATGTATGCACAAAGAGAAGGAAGAGTAGAAAAAAAGGGGTTGGGTGGGTAGATCTCTTACGTAAATTAACCTTCGAAGGTCTGTCCAAAGATCGGGGATAAGTAAAAGAAGCTGGCTCATCGTGAATTATTCAACAGCGTATTCCTTCCGCGCGTGGAATTCTGGGTATTGTTGACAAATCCTGTTATTTCCCGTCTCGGCTTCGGAATGAAACATCTAATACCAGTTGTCAAGGTTTATTGATGAAGAATTAAGAGTTGCTGGGGATTCAGGGGGATGAAGTTATGTTCGGGGAAGGACGTTATGAGATGGGCTTCGTTTCTCTATATACATTTGTTGAGGAAAGAGGGACTTTAGATTATAGGATGTAGCAGTAGGTAATTGGAGATACAAGAGTAGTTACAATGTATATGTGTAGAAAGAGAAATGTCGAGAGCCTTTCTTTGTTGAGAATTTTTGCTTTTTTATTTTTAACCCTGGAGAAGGCAGGGACTCGATACTAACGTTAATGGCACGCGGGGTGATTGAGCCTCCCCCCCCCATCCTTTTTTTTATAATTATTTTTATCGCACACGAAAAAAATCACAATTCCAGTGAATGAAATAAATTTAACTAAAGATACCTACTTTTAAGGAATGTTCAATTTTTCTTTAATAATTTGAGAAAAAAAAATACAAACAAACTGAACCAAGAAGTTTCAAATGTCCATGCCTTTAATAATAGACACAAATCACAGAAACGTTTCGCTAACATTGCAGGAAAGATGTTTGCGAGTAAAACTGTCATATTTGGTTCCATTTGTTGTAGTTTTATTGTCCTTTGATGATCGACAAATAGTATGTAGAACTTTTTTCTTACTTGTGTCTTTTTGACAGAGCGCAGTGGTACACTTGTTGCTTCATTTCTTTCTTGATGGAGTTTTTATGTAGAATTTGAAAACTTTCCTTTCAACTCAAATGTTACATGTTCATCACTTTTCTCAATTTATTTTCGCTCTCATGATGAATATCTATTATTTCCCCCGGTTCTTCCTTTACTTGATCAGTTTCGACTCCATCCAATAGAGATCGCACAGATGCCTCTCTTTTTCTTTATATTCCATTAATTTACATTTGTAAACCATAATGAGTTGTACAACACAGAAATCAAAACCACTAAGTCATTCACAGGGGGAATATGTAGCCTGTTTATAGAAAATATTTTGGAAACAAAAGTAATCTCGCCGGAACTCAGTCACTCCAAGTACCTCGAGATATATAAGAAAAACTTTTACCGCTCCCAAAGATGAGGAAGATTTGTGGCAAATACAATTTAATTCCCATGAACAGGGTCAAATAGTGACAAGGTTATTGGTAACAAATAAACAGTTCTGCCAGAATCAAAGATTTCTTGAACCTGGGGGGACTCTGTATCCCACGTGACCCCTCCCGGGTTTAATTTTTATTTTAGTTTAATGTTTATGTTAAAATAGGAGATCTATATAAAAAAATAAAAGAGTAAATCATTACTCTCTCTTCTCCCTTAAATTTGATTTTTGAGATCTCTTTTGAAATTTATTTATTTTTTATCAACTACAATTTATAAGAGTATTGTGTGTTTTCCTATAAATAAATTTTTTTAGCATCAATCTTTAAGTTTTCTATTGTGAAAGACACTCACACAGTTTCAAGTTTCACAAATACAGATAGTAAAGTTTTGGAGACGGTTATGTTGAAATGATTACCGTTACAGTAAAAAGCACAGAATGTTTTATTTTCTTAAAAATTTTGCTTTTCTTTTACCAATGATTAATATTCTACCTAGAATAACTAATCAATGCAGTTATTACAACGAAACATTCAAATCAGTTAATGTGTAACTAACACAATATAATCAAGCCTTAAAAATTCCACTATATTTTATGTTTAAGGTATCCAAACAAATTGGTATCAGCGAATTCTGCGAGAACACTTACTTTCTTGTTTTTTATTCAATAGAATAAAAAACAAGATTTTATTCTTGTTTTTTTTATTTTATTGAATTATTTTGTCGGCTTTACAAAACAAATATTTTGTTTCGTATTTACGCTACCTGTAGAAGCCAAGTTACAGTCAATTTTATAAAATTAGAAAAGTCAGAAGAGGGGTCTAATTTATCAGAGGTGGGCATTTAAATTGTTCAAAACTTATTATGGCGAGTCTGATAACTCAAAATGTTATAAATGTACTTTTTTTTATAAAAATTTGTGAACTTGATATTTGTATTATTTTCTAGTGAGTGTACTGACATATTTCTTATTGTTTGAATATTTCCTGAGTGATGGTCTTTTATTTAAACAATAATCCAAAAAAGGAATGTCACATTTCTTATAATATTTACTCGATCAGAACTAAAAAATTACATTTTAATAAAACATTCAACTTTTAGTACATTTTCTAGATAAATGCATTTTCTTTGTTTTCGTCATTCTTTTACTGATATTAGTTTATTACATTTTTCTCTAATTGCTTTGAAGTTTTTCAAAAATAGTGCTGTAATTTCACTAATTTTTGTAAAATT
>BMAO01009981.1:0-17095 GCA_019973975.1 Trichonephila clavata
ATACCCTAGGTGGCGTTGCGGGAGTTCAAGGGGCGTTATAGATAAATTTTTTAAATTTGCATTTTTAATTTATTGGACGCACAGTCTTCAAATTTTGCTAAGCAGATTCCTTTCATAGAGTGCAATTCCCCTACAAAATGGGTTTTGTGAAAACAGACTCCGAAGTGGCGTTGCGGGGGCTCAAGTGGCGTTATAGATAATTATCCCCATTTTTAAACTATTAGACGTACAGTCTTGAAATTTGATAAGCAGATTCCTTTCGTAAAGTAGAGAACCGCTACAAAATGGGTTTTGCGAATATCAACTACCAAGTCTAATTTCGGGAGATTAAGAGGCGTAATCGATAAATATTTGCATTTTTAAACTATTTGATCATCCTGCTTGAAAATTGGTATGCATGTTCCTTTCATGGAATAGAGTTTCTCTAACAAAAGAGTAAAGCGAAAATTGATCCCCAAGGATGGTCGCGAGGAGTCAAGAGGAGTTACAGAAAAAAATTCCTGTTTTTAATTGTTAGACCCAAATACTTGAAATTTGTTAAGCATGTTTCTTTTGTTGAATAGGGATCCACTAAGAATGTATTTTAAGCAAATCAAGTTCTGGGGGGCGTGCAGGGCGTTACTGGGACGTATTGACAAAAAAAATTCTTTTTTTCGAGCTACAAGGACTATAATAATGAAATTTGGTTTACATTTTTCTTTTGTTGAATTGAAATCCGCTAAGAGCGGTTATTTTGGAAAACGGCTCTCAACGGGATTACGGGGATTTTGATAGTTAAACTTTTGTTTTCTTCTGTTAGATTTAGATTTTAAATTTGGCTTGCGTGTTCAATTTACGGAGTAGAGATCCACCGAAATTTAGTTTTGCGGGAATCCACTTGGTTTATGGGTTACGAAAGAGCAAACATCATTCTATACTTCAATTTTAGAGATTTTTAGAAAATACAAATTAGATGAGTTTCTGCCCCTTTTTTTTGCGACAGTTAAAGGTATAAGTATATTTTTCAATACAATCGAATTCTTAATGCTAGGACTTAGATATCAATAATTTATACATATATTATAAGCAGTAAAAATTTATAAAACATCATGAAATACCCAGCGAAGCGGGCGGGTAACAGCTAGTACATCTATATATATAACTTGTTCAAATTTTCAATCGTTAATAAAATACTTTCTATTTTTTTATTCAAGTTCAAATACATTTTTTTAAACTTGTATTGGGTGACACTTGATGTTGATAACAGTTTTTTTCAAATATTAATAAATTAAATTAAAAAATGAATAAATAATAATAAACAAAAATAATAGTCTAACAGCATGTATAGAAAGGAAGCTTGCTCGTAGTATCCCAGTAGCGCATAGGTTCTCAACCTTTTTTGAACTGGCACCCACTTTTCTAGTGAATATTTCGATATAACCCCTTTCAAAATCTAGAGAAATAAGAGTGTACATTATGCACATGGTGAAAACACAAGAGATAAGTTTTAAAAAATATTCTGTTACTAATAGAATACATTTAATTTAATTTTTTTCCAAAGCCCCAATTTTTTTACTTGCGAATATGAAATTGCTATTACCACAAATATGTTGAAATGTGTAATATTACATATTTTACATAGATAGGATAGTGTTGGAATTGAAACGCCACTGAATTTCTTCTTCATTTAAAACAGTGGAATAAAAGTTTTAGCTTACCTGTTATAAAGACAGGCAGGGGTTTTGGTGATACGAAGTAATTCCTAATAAAACTATTGCTTTCAAAATAAATATAAATAGACAGTTTCTCAGTCTTTAAAGATACACGTCAATTCCTGGTCAAAATATTTATGTTTCTTGGACAATATATGTAATGAAATGTAGTGGACGAAACATTCTTCCTACTGCTCACAGACAAACACAACACATACACTACAGAAATTAAAAATTTTATATATCATTCACTTTGATGTAGGTCTAATGCAATCTTTAAGTTTTTCATCCGCTACCCGAACTATCGAATAAGTGAATTTTCGTATACGTGATATAGAAATGATTTAACTACACACAATCAACTTAAGTAAACAGCATTAAAGTTTACTTTTGTTAGTACATAATCAGTGTTTTTTAATCTTTTTAGACTACATTTGGTTAATCTGCCCAAGTACCTTCGTGCATTCTCAACACCTCCTAATTTTCTCTGGGTCTTTTACCGCCCCCCTGAAATCCTCAAACGCCCACAAGGGGGCGTTATCGCCCACGTTGAGAACCTATGCTGTAGCGCAATGAATAGCGCGCTGAACTTCTAATCGAAAGGTCGTAGAGTCGAATCCCACCTGGGATGGAACAATTTCTGAGAATGTGTGATCTCTTTCTTTACTAGAATAATTACATTTAATTGATCAATAAATAGTAACAAAAAATAGTCCAGCATCATATATAGCAAAGAAAATCGCCTTTTTTCCCTATTTCGGCACTTAATATTGTGATTCTGTCAAATGTATACACATATTTATATATATATATATTAATTGTACCTTTTAAAAAAAAGTAACTAAAATAAAATTTTACTTTGTTGACCTAAGTAGGAATTCACTTAAAATTTTTTTATATTACTTGATTTTAATAAACTTTTACAGGAGTAACACAAAGAAGATAAATCCAAATTTAAATGGATCCTATTCAAAAGAGAATAGCTTTTCGTGCCAAACAAAATTAAAATATGATTAATTCAAAGAAAAGGATAGTAAAAGTACGTCTGTAGTTTTCCATATTCCAAAAACAAGCCACACTTAACAAAGTAACATAAATTAAACCATCAAAGATACAAAAACTTCGTTTTAAGAATATTATTTTCCCAAATAGCGAAAATCATTTAATCTAAAAGCATTCATTTTTACATCAATATTTAAGCACCGCGCTAGAAAAAGAATAAGCAAACATTATTCATAAAAAGAACCAAACATGAATTACAAAAACATAATTGGATGACAATTCGGAATAATTCGTATCTGAAATTAAGAAAGAAGCCAAAATTATCTATAACTTCATTATCCAAATATATCTTTAGATTTACATCATTAAAACTTTATTCCCTCACATCTGTTTTCCCAATAAAAAAGCTCATTGGAAATGTGGCAATGAAAAAGCCGCTAATGGACTTCTAAATGCATATCGGACCCAGTCATTTAATTAAGCGCCAAGTAAGCCAAAAAGCGCGCCCGAGAGAGAGAGACGTATTTGCTATATTTACGATCACAAATCCCATTTATTTTTATCGCAGACACACCCTGCTAATGAAAGACTCGGTATGTACACAGAGCCAACGTTATCAATTTTACATGACAAAATAGACAGCGGATACTTGTTTCCGATAGCAAATATTATTAATTAACTTAAACCACGCCAAAGTTTTCTCACCAATGTATTTCAATATTAGGGATTTCAAGTGAAAGATAAAAGCCCTGTGTTTTATTTCATTTGTTTAAAAAAATAGAGTTATGAATGTATCGGTTAAAAAAAGCACGACTACTCTTAGAAATCAAGTAGAGAGTTCCGGAACTTTAAAAAATTTCTTAGAACTAAATATTACAATTGAAACAGAGAAAGAGAGAATAGTTTTGTAGAACACTTTTTTCATAAAATAGGATCAGTGTAAAAAAAAAAAAAGAGTTTCAAAAACCAATAGACACTTTAAAAATAGAAATAATTGATACTGACTCCTAAAGTAAAGTAACATAAGCCAGTTTTTCCTTCAATGCCCTTAACAGTAATTATATTTTTTTAATTTGAATAATTTTAGTATTTAATTACTTTTTAACATGCAATTAATATGCAGTTATAAGGTTAATACGTATGAGAGGCCATTTTTTTTTCAAAAACTGTTTATTTACGTAAAATACGGCGCATAACATGCACTTATACTTTCAAGCAGTATTTTTTTAAAAATTTTAGGTATATTCGCCGTATAACGGGACCCCCTTTTTTACGCAGAAACCTGAAATGTATGTATGCAATGCTGTTATGTTTGAAGTAATTTATTCGAGTTATTTTCTTAGGCGTTTAAAATAATAGTATACTTCTAGAACTGAGTGAGTGAAAAATAACGTCGCATTGTTCAGCTACACAAAGGCTTTTGGCGACGGACCTCGTAATTGCCATGGTCAAGTGACGAGGATGACACCTGAGTAGGCACCCCTCTCCTAACTTCCACACCATTCCAACGGGAGGACGCATGAACTTGGATAAATTTAACATGCAGTATTCTCCTCCAAATGCTTGGATTAAATTGCGTGCAGATTCTGCAGCATTACTGCCAAGTTCACACTCATATGAAAAATTACACGAATATCAGTGGATTTCATATCCTAACGAAATACCCCCCCCCCCACACACACACACAACCAAAATGGGGTAGGGGAATTGTTTTGTTGAAATGTGATTCTGGCAATGGATAATACGACAGTTTAACGAGGTTACAACAAAAACACAAACATAAAAACAGGAATACTTGTAAAGAAAATTCAACAATTCATATGCACCAGCCTCTAATATCATAATTTAATAACCTCCTGCTAACTTAATTTCAATCCTATTTAAGGAATTAAGAGAAATTAACTATTGGTTAGCAGTCACATCGCAAAAAAAATGCAGAACTTATAAAATATAAAATTAAAATCCTTAAAGATAGAAAAATTACTAATAGATATACAAAACAAACTACATTAATAATAATATTAAGACATCCTGTTAGAATAGTTTATTCATCGCATGCTATTTAAATCAAATGTGACCTCACTAATATGATACATACCAGGGGTCGACAAGCTTTTAACTGTGGCGTGCCAAACCAATCTACTCATATGATTCAGCGTGCCACACAGTCTGACTTTTTGAAAATTCGATTCTCGCGATAATGCATGAAGACTTGAAGAATGGAAATCAATAATAAAGAGATTTACAGTTTTAATATACATTAGTTTTGCATTAATTTCTACACATAAAATATAACTTATTTCTTCAACAAAAATAAAAATTTTAAATTGTATTTTTATTGTGTATTTTTAAACACCTTTATTAAGAACACCTTAAGAAATAGACAACAAAAAATATATAAATATTTCTCTTCATTATAGTTAAACAAAAAGATAAATACAAATTTTAGTGTGAACTTTGCAAGATGTGTATCATCATCATCAGTTACTTTAAATTTGCCACGATTCTGAGCATTCAGTTTTTAAACAATTTCCTTGCGGACTCGAAATACTTTTCATATGAGGAAAGATTTTTTTACTTCATTAGGTGTGTAGAACCATAAGCGGAAAGCTATAAGAATGCAATTTTCTCCCTTCAAACAATTGAATCTCTCCAGCAATGACAGCCAATAATTTACAAAATAGCTGTAAATTTGTCTTTTCTTTCAGATTTTTCGTAATTCTGTAAATGTCCTTCATTCTGAAGATGTTTGAAAAAAGGTCCATTAGAAATGGTCCATCCACTCAAAAATTGACATATGTGTAGAGTAGTGCAGAGTGCCACGGAGAATTGTACCACGTGCCACATGTGGCACGCGTGCCGTAGGTTGCCGACCCCTGATATCTACTAGGCTAAAAGCTTTTTAAAAAATTATTTTTGTATTTGATTGAAAAGATTACTAACAATCGACATGCAAATTTGTAGTCGTGCATCAATATAAAGCAAATTCCCACTAGAGGAATTGAATGAAATACAGTGTAGCATTAATTACAAGCTTCAGCGCCAAACCATTAAAACCAATCATCGTGGAAATTCTAAATTTTCAAATAAAAAAAGAGCGGGAAGGAAATGGACGCCTCGACAATTGTCTCAACGAGAAATTATCTGTATCCGTACCATGACAACCCGTTCTTCTTTAAGCGAGTGGAACGAATGGGGATAAGTATTATTAAGTACCACTTCCTTCAATTCAACACGTCCAGAAATTCAGCAGAAACAGCCACGTTTTACAATAAAATAAAAGGAGAAAGAATTCCATACAGACTCCCATAGTGTTGATAAAATCGCTTCTATCAAAGCGGCTGCATAAACGCGTGTACTCCAAGCAGTGGATCGCTTACGATTGAAGCAAATTAAAGAGGTTACAGAGAACAGAGGAGATGCATTTTCATCTCAAGCGCCAACTCGTAATGAATGAAGTAATAAGTGAGAGAAGATACTTTTTGAGCTAGTGCCAATGAAGAGGTCTGTCTAGAGATTCCGGATAGCATGTGTGAAAGGCAAAAAAATAATAATAATAATTATAATAATTATATCGTGGCCGCCCACAAAAGCTCATTACACACTTACCGAAAAATTAAGTGCTTTGAGTGCATTAATTAATAAATGTCATCAAAGGAGTTCAGGGGAAATATGATACACGGGTAACTCGAGAAATTAATCCTTGTGGTTTTGTGTTTAAGATTTTAATATGCAGTATACTTTGAAGTTAAAAAAAAATGTTGTTTTAAAATTCAAACTTATTTATATAATTAGCTCCAAAAATGAGTCAAGACAAAATGTCATAACCAAATCATTGTGTTACTCTTTTTTGCATTCTATAAGAATGTTTTTTCTGTTACACCAGAAAAAAAAACTATACAATCGGGGGAAAAAGTGTTTATTATAAATAAAACTTATTTATTTCAATCTCCACAAATCTTTTTGCTTCATTTAAAGAAATTTTTCAAAAGATTTTTTTTTTTTAAAAAAAAAAGATAAATCTCAAAACAGTTTTTAAAAATGTTAAAAGAAGAAGGGGGGCGACGACTTTACACTTGAATACCGTGCAGTTTCGGTCGATTGGAAGTCAATGCCGCTGAGTGCAAAACTATTTGACTGAGTTTGAACAATGCTTCAACAGATTTTTAAAAAATTTAATTTTATTAAAAAAGGAACAAAGAATAGTACCTCAAAGAAGGGAATGTTCTCGCTATTTGGGGGGGGGGGAGTAACTGATTTTTGACTTTTCAATCGATAAAAGAATTATTACTTACTGATATTAAGAATAAATGCTAGAATGGAATTTTTTTTTTTGGTAACGGAGACAACATCGTAAGTAATTTGGTGTGTGAAGGAGCTTATTCATCAGCCAGAACATCAACATCCAAAATGTAAAGATTTAAAATAAATAAGGCACACAAAAAATCCATGAAGATGAAAACGTTTATCGGGTAAAAATTACTCGCATTTTAATATTTCTGATTATGTTCTCATAAATAAGTACCGCCTCCACGCAATATTTACTCATGTCATACTCCGCCTTATTTCAAACGTAACTCGTCACCTAACAATTTTGATATGTTAGTTTCGAATCTTATTGGTTATCGCTTTCAGACGTCATGTTTTACTGATTAAAAGCTATTACGTTCAGCAACCAATCATTGTCTTCATAACTTTCCATGTCGATTGGCTATTAAAGTGCACGCGGAGGAAAACTACTGAAGATAAGCTAAGGCAGACATTTATAGAAATTTTTAACAGGTTGTTAAATTTTCATACTCATAAGCACCAAAGCACGTAAAAAAATCATAAGTTAAAAATTAATTTTTCATAAATGATGTTTCCTTTCTGACCTTTCAGAAATTCATATTCCCTGCACTGAATATATCGTTAAAAATTTTACAAAAAAAAAGTTATAAAAATTCCATTAACAGTTTGTTTTTTATGATTTTTATCCATCTCTTGTAACGTTTTATCAGTAACAACAGAAAATTAAATTTATAATTAAAATTTTTACAGATGTTTAACTTTAAAACTAATATTTCTTGTATTTCTGTTGTCTTATGCATCAGAAATGAGTTAATATTGATTTATTTCCCCCCAAATTTCGAAAACATAACCTAATTCAAAAGTGATTATTAAATCGACTATAATATAATTTGTGAGAATTGAATTTTTATGGTATAAAAAAATATCCATTATCAAATAGAAGAAATACTTTTTCACGACTGTTAATGACCCTTCGACCTGATATTGATATCTGATTCGTATTTTACCACAATAAAGAGGAATAAAATTCAATTTAAGTGATTTTCAAAAGCCGAATATAATGAATGTTAAATCAATAATAACATTTGAAATATAAACAAATCATATTGTGAAAAAAATATCATTTCAAATGATGGGAGAGACTTGTGAAGGAATAGTTAAGGATTGGTACAAATAAAACTAATCGACATGAAAATTTTTATGAAACATTAACAATTTGCTTCTCTTTTCCGATTGAAATAAGTAGACTTATACCAATTTTGACATGCATACAAAAAAAATTGAGGACTTTTATTTCATTTTCTCTTGATATTCTTCGTAAAATAAACGACAATTCAATATTTCATCTCATTTATTTATATTTATTTTTGATCAAATTAAATATTAATTTTGACTCCAATATAAGATTTTAGAGTTTGATATCTTAGAATATTAATTTTTTTGAGTCTTCAACTTCATCAACTAAATCTTTAATTAAAAAAATCATAATAATTTTTTGAAAAATACCAGGGTTATTGAAAACTTTAAAATAATAAACAAACAAAAGTTCGAACAATTTCTTTTATGTTTTCCCGCTCTTTTCCAACGTTAAATTCAAAAATTTGTTTTTACAGCGAACTGTAGTGATTTCCAGGCCAAGCCAAAAAATCACAAAGCTTCAACTGATCGATAGATGCACATCATCTGGACCACCTACCAGGCAAAAGAGACGCTTTCTGGCGCCAGAATGTGTGAAAAAGATGTTCCAGCTTGTAAAAATGGCGTTCATTTTGCAACGAAGAACATTTTAACGTCTTTCTTTCCACGTCTATTCACCATGTTTCTTCACCCTGGTGTTCTACACTAGGTCTCGAAGGACAATAAAGCACCAATGAGGGAAAAAGGGGAGACAGCTGGCACAAGAACAAGCTTCAATAAACTGAACATCTGGAAAGAACGAAGAGGAGAGGAAAAAAGGCCACTGCTTTGAAGAAAGGAGAACAAAAAACGAAGACACGGAAATACTATAAAGATGAAGTCATGGCCAAGGGCATAGCTTCCGCAAGAATCAAAAAGAACTCTCTTAATCAAATACTCACTCGCCATCAATACAATGCCCTAGGCTATTTAGCAGCAGGCCTTGGAAAACTTGACTGGAGTCACGGGTTTTATATTGGAGAAGAAGAGGGGTCATCGTTGTGTGCGTAAACGGTTCTGAGTAAGATAAAGATAAAAATTTTAATTTTACTGCAGTCTTTTTGACACGACAATTGTTCAACTGTCGGTAATAGTCGTACAACGTAAAATAGGGTAATATAAATTTTTTTAAAAAATATGCGAGGATTAAAAAGAGTAATGACAATAACAAAGGAAGGAGAATGTGTCATCCATTTTGCGACGAAGCGTGTTAAAATCTGATAAAGGTTTGACATTTGAGATAGCGAACAACAGAAGTTTATTATACTACAGCATCACTGAGTTTTAAATGGGAATGAACTTCCATGGCAAAATGTTTTTAAGTTTAGCTTCTAATTCTTTTATTTTTTATTATATTATTATTATTTTGTTATCCCAAAGCAGTGGTTCTTTAACTGTGGTTCGCGGACACCTGGGGGTCTGCAAAGCTTTTCTAGGGGGTCCTCGAAGATCTCTCATTTAATGTCAATATTTCCCTCTTTTACGGACTCTCCTCGTGGAAAAATCGAAAGATGCGGCATACTAGACTACATCACTAAATCGCCCCAATGAAAAAACTGTATCAAAACATGCATTTCGATCCAGAATATTAAATCCAGTTTTTGGCCGTGGGTAGCTTAGCGACTAGATCCTCGAACGCCAGACCCGAAGGCCTGGGTTCGATGCCTGATATCACCAAATACCTCCGATTACACACGGAGTACGTGCTCGTTAAATCAGTGGGTCCGAAATTCTTGTGGGCGGTCGTAGCAACCACGGGTGCAGGGGGCTGGAGAATATTTCCCTCCCCTCCAGTTCCATGCTAAAATTGTGGAGTTGGAGATAGGAGGTGTCGCCATCTATAGTGTAAGAACCGAGCCCAATCGTACTGTCACCTGCACGGTGCTCAAAGCTAAAAGCTAACGACAGGCGTACACCTAGCCCCTTGCCACGATGAATTTCGTGGGCCTCGATCTGACACCGTTAGACAGGTGGCCTTAGAAACAATAACAAATCCAGTTTTTTTTATATAGTTTGCAACTACAGACATTACCGTTACCACAACATAATTTTTAAAATTAGATGTTCTTAGAGAAAAAAATGTTATAAGGCAATTTTTCAGAATTATTGAAGAACCTTTAAATCATCCAACCAAGTGTTGGGAATCAGGGTGGGATGTTCAAAATCTTGGGGGTCCGCAATGTAAGGTTGATACATAAAAGGGGGCCGCGGCGTTTAAAAGTTTGAGGTATCCAACTTTTTTTTTTGAGAAATGGAGATTTTTTTTGTTGTTGTTTTTAGATTTGTTACGTACATTTTAAGAAAAATATGCTGAAAATTAAAAAGAGAAAAAGAAATTATTATTACTAAAATGGGTAGAAATTGACAAAATATAACATAAACGTGGTCTGTACCAAAAGTTTAGGAACAAATTTTCAATTCTGATGTGTTGCTCTATGTTATTCCTCTTTGAAATGACCTTCATGATAAGAGATATTTTTATTTTTACAAAAACTAGAGCACTTTACCTTAGTTATTATATGAAATTGCTTAAAAAGACAGGGATTATATTCACATAAGGGGCTGTAAATTTTGTAATAAAACATTAGTTGATAAATCTGAAGGGTCAAAATACTTCTACTATTATACTATTATATACTCAATTTCTTTTTTTAAAAAAAAAAGAAATTGAGATATTAGGATTTTGTTGTGGTTTTCAGATTTGTTCAGTAAATTGTACGAGGAAATTGCTGTAATTTTATTTAAAAAAATAACGTAAACGCTGCTCATTCTGACAATGTTTATGAACGAATTTCCAATTTTTGAACATTTATATGTTGCATTACTACGACGTTTTGATATGACCTAAAGGATGAAATATTTAAATTTTTACAAAAAAAAAAATATGTTTGTTTTCATGAAATCCCTTATGAAAACACATGCTATATTTTTGTGTAAATTGTTAATAATGTAGTAATGTTTTTAAAAAAAGTTGGTCACAACAGTTCTAATATCACACAAAACATTCACAAAATATTTCAGAGTTAATTATCTTCATACCTTTTTCAGCAACCCTGTTCTAGTTTCAAATGTTCCGGGAAAAAAAACTTTTTTTTGCAGAAAACACGTTTTAAAGTTGGTAACAACTGTATGCTGAAAATGGTATGTTCTCTTATATAAACATTTTTAAATTTATACTAGTAAGGAAAGTGAAAAAACTTAGTATTTTTACAAACCTAAAAAAACTAGCCTTTAGAATTAAACTCTAAAACATTTTTGTCCATTTTTGATAAAATCCGAAATATTAAGGTAGTCGGATACCTTAAAAAATATGTCTTTAGCTGTTGAAATCCATGATCTAAGTAATAACCTGACAATGAAAGAGAAAAGGAATTCGTAATTTGAGCGAAGGGGATACATGTATCTTCCAACAGATATTTACTAATATTTAAGATTAAAAACATTAAACAATTAAAAGTATATCATATTAATAAAATTTCCCACACATCAGTACAAAATTATCTGAATTAATTTAAATAACATTTGTTCTTTGTGAAAAAAAAGGGTGAACTTCAACTCAAGCAAAGTACTACTACCCATATTATAATAGAGAGTACATATTGGGCCATTAAACTAAAATGAGAAAATAATGTTTCTTTTATACTCCCCGCTGAAATATGAGATTTTTCAGAGGGAAGAGTAAATTAAGATAATCTAAGGGGGTTGTGAAAATAGGGAGAGGAAAAGGGAATCGTGAAAGAGGATTTTGAAATCGATCTATGAAACCCCTATACGTGACTTAAGTTTAATAGGTTCTAAACACCATCTATTCAGATCATAAATTATATGGCAAGTACCCTGTCACGTGGCTTGAATATCAATTATATCATGATAAATATGGCAATGCAGTGAATTTACAAAAAGTGATATTTTTTAAGAACGATTACTGCCTCTAGACTATATTTTTGAAAAACTCCTGTCAGCTTTTTCATTGATGTATGATTTCCTTCATGGAGAAAAAGTTTTTGAATCGCTATTGTTCATGAATGAACCATGAAATATACTTGTCGCGAGAGTTCTGTATTCGAAAGCAAAAACTGTTTTAAGTTATTCAGAACTGAAGAGCATTGAATTATAGGACGCAGTGCATTATTAATTTATTATTTCTAGTTTAATTACAGTCTTGCAACCCGAATAAATTAAGAATAAAAAGTGCGTTTAATTTTGAAATATATATCTTCGTTCACAACGAATATATCAAGTTGGTATGTAATAATAGTTGGTAAATTTTCTGTATTACATCTATAACAGTCAACGTTACTTAAGATATCCGAACACGTTCGGAATACTTTTTTAAAAAAAATAACATAATAAAACATTATAAATGCTTTTTTAGGAATCAATTCTAATAAATGCTAATATTTAACTAACAATATTTTTTTTAAATTATCTAAATTTTACAAAAATCACAATTGAAAATGAAATTTTAGCCAAATTTTGGAAAGACTTCAAAGCAATTGGAGAAAAAAACCAATAAACTTATATCAAGTAAAAGTGTAACTGAAACAAATTCTGTCTAGAAATGAACTAAAATTTCCATGTTTTAATAAAATTTTAGAGCTGATCGAGTAAATATTATAAGAAATGTGACATTTTACTTCTGGGACCATTATTTAAATAAACAAGCCATAACTCAAAAAATTACGCATAAAATAAGAAATATTTTAGTACATTCTCTAGAAAAATACTATAAATATCAGGTTTAAAAAATGTTTCATTGAAATACAATCATAGTATTTTGAGTTATCATACTCGCCATGATAGATTCCGAACAATTTAAATGCCCACTACGACCTCTTATTTACTTTTGTTCTCCAAGTAATCTTGTTGATTATCCCAAAATTTGATTCCACTGAGTCTGCCCATCTCAGCCTTGGTCTTCCACGCTTACGAACCCCTTGACTTTGAGCTGCAGTATCTTTTCGACAACATTGTCATTTGGCATTCGAATTATATATGGGCTATCCAATTCATTCTATTTATTTTTATGTACTTAATGATGTCACAGGTTGTTTATAAATTTTTTATATAATTAAAAATTGTATCTTCTCCAGCTATATTGTTTTCGTATACTGCTCCAAGTATACTTAGAAATATTTTTCTCTCAAAAGAGACCATTCGATTATTCTCCAGTTTAGTTATTATCCAAATCTCAGGTGCATATATCAGAACAGGTCAAATAAGAGTTTGTGACAGATAAGGTTTTTTTTTTCATTATTATGATTTAGAATTATTTTTGTCACAAATATTTTTTTTACAATTCAGATATTTTTAAAAAATAAATGTTAAAAATATTTATTCTCATATAGTTAAGTATAACTATAATGCGAGTAAAGTTTTATCACTTATTAACTCAATTACTCCTAAAAAATGTCCCACTTAATTTATTTAAATGCTAATATAAGCATATTTTGTACTCTTTGGAAAATTTACTAAAATGTTTGTGACAGATAATTGTTAACTACTATTACAAAAACTAGTATGTTTGCTGCATAATTATTTTTTCTCGCTTTTTAGCGCGTTTTTTCACGTAGTGGAACAAAAGCGCTATTAGGAAGCAAATTTCGTCTTCGTCTTCGTTCCATATTTTGTCGTACCTTTTTCTCAGCCAATAAGCAACCAATTGACCTCGGGTTTTCGGCATTGGGTCGCATTTGTGCCCTAGATGAGCCGAATCATATTTAAATTTTCCATAGTTTTCCGAATTTCCTGTTAGTAAAAAATTTATTAGTTGCATTATTGTAAAATACAACATGTGAAAAATTACTTGACCATGCCAATGATTGATATCTTGTTTCATAATATGAATGGAGAAATTATTTTTTTTAAATTATAGAGCAGGCGTTTTGTAATCAAATTTCATATAAGATTTCCACGACTTACAAAAACTTGATTAAAATCCTTTGCATTAAATTTATTTTACTTTTTTTACAGATTTTCTCCAAAATCACACTCTATTTAATCCGGATTTACTACACCACATATCCATGCCATAACATCTACTATTTCTTTTGGCTACTTTGATCACAAACAAGTCCCAAACACACTTTACTAAATTGTTTCTTCCTTCAAACACAGACAAACCCCATTTCGGTTTGGAGGCACGTTTGTCTTAACACACATATTTTTCGTTTCATTTTTAAAAAAAAATTAAATACGAAAAACTATAGTATTAAACTGTGAAATATCAGTATAACAAATCCTTTGAGACAGAGAATACTCCTCACCCAAAGGCTGTATTGCCATTGGCCATTGCTGCCTAAATATTTAGTAAGATAAGACAGATAATTGGCCTCTGTAGGTGGTTAATTAAATCTGTCACATGCGAAAGTAATCCTGCCTGGGTGAATATCCCAACATAGCATGAGAGGCAAATATTTCGCCGCAGGAGAGGCAACTAGTGTAATTTCGTTTCGCTCTGTCTGGTTCCTTGACATTTCCAGCGCATAGTAAAAGAGCTCGAGTAGTTTAGTAAATTCCGAGAGATATTTAGTGAATTTCTGCAGTGCCTTTTACAAAGCAAGTGTGACATTTAAAATCTGCAAAAACTGGGTTTTAATTAAGTATTTAAAGTAACGTTAATGTTTTAAAATTAGGATTTCATTTCGAAGGGAATCTGTAGAATTCTAGTTCAATCAGCAAATATCACAGTTCCCTTAAATAACATAAAAGGTACATCAGTCCCGAAAATATTAAAATGTGCAATTGTTCACAAGGCAGACTTGTGTATGTGCTTAATTTATATTATATTCTAACAAAACTATAAGGCATTGCATACCAAAGCATTTTGTATTTTTATAGAATGTTTTAAAAATCACATACTTTTGATTTGAAATCATTTTTAATTATTTCTTATTATATTTGTAGCAAGTATAAAAAAATAGAAGCGCGATACGCATATTGTTTTTCCTGCAGTGATACATTGCTCGAGGGGAAATGGAGTTTTATAGGAAAATCCGCTTCCAGCATGGACTCGGAAAAATAAGATTGTGGCAAAGCTAGAAGATGTGACCAGGGTTACCAGATTGGGACTTAATAACCATTGGCGGAAATTATATCGCCAAGGAAACCTCGAGAAATCTATGGATCCGCCGCACTGGAAATTTCCATGAGCTACCTAGACATTTGAGACAACGATGAAGTCAATTGAGATTAGAACCTGCTTGAGCGTTTTCTGCGATAAGACAGATTCATAATTCTGATTTCATGATAGTGGAATTGTTCCAGAAAAACATTTCAACATTTCTAGAGCACTGTAAAGCTTGCTTTTAAATATTTTTTTTCTGTGTATACGTCGATGTGTTTTCGTGTAGTTATTTGTTCGTCTTTAGTCTATTAATAAATCTATTATTATTCAAATAATTTGGAGTTGTTGACTGGTTTCTCCCACGCAAATTTTCAGCAATATGAATGAGTTTACAAATTCAAAAAATAAATATTTCTCAAAATATATAAATGTTGCTTTAAGTTTTCAAATCCTTGAGTGTATGGGTGATTTTTCTCGAATCTAATTATTAATTTAACAGGAAATTTATATTTCATAGACAGATATACATATATAATTATCAAGTATAACATTTATTTGCTGATGCAAAATATTTTCAAAACATTTATTCAAATTTCATTATATTTGCGAACTAGAAGGGAGAAAAATCATGAATCATCCAGTTCATTTTTTTTAAAGAAAAATCATTTTTTTTAAAATTAATGTACTACGAACTTTGAAATGTTTCACGAAGAGTTAATCAGAGGTCATGCGTAAGATAAAAATGAATGAGTTCATTTATTTACTGAAAACAAAAATGCTTTCTAGACAAAAATTACAAACCACACGTTTTCGAATTACATATTACTTCACCTTTACCCATGCGTCACGCGGGACTACTTGTATTTGCCTTCACAGAAAGATGGGGAAAAAAGAAAAGAAAGAATAAAAAAAAGAGGAGGAGTTTTTAATATATTTCCCCGACAAGGATTTTAAAAGCTAAAAGAGAAAATGGAAGGCACAAATGGTTTTAGATGTGGAACGCCATTATTTTCGGTAACGTAGGGAGTTAAATTGCTTAGGGCGAAATGCAATATTCAACCCTTTATAGACGATTTTATCATAAAACACTAAGTTATCTTTACTGCGAGGCTCTTTTCATAGTTTTGTCCACTATTTTTTGTGGTATCTAAGCCATTGAACTATTTAAATAGCAGAACAGTGCTATTTCAAAGTTTTTTTTCTCTCGAAATTAGGGTCAAAGAAAAGAATAAAATATATTATATTTACCCCTTAGACACAAAAGGATGATATTTTGTGTAGATTTTATTCCTGCGATTTAATTAGCTAATTAAATTTCTCATATACTAAATCTCTTTTTTTAAAAAAATTGTCTGTTTCGAGATACTCATCAGTTGTTTAGAAGAAGAGTTGGAATTTCCTAATCACATACAGCCTATGTTAATTACTACAATTATATATGTTTTATCATTAATCACACACACACACACACACACAAAAAATTAAATTGTCATAAATCTAATGCTTCAGTATAAATATAAACAACATAGTATAGATCAGTGCCGGTTTAAGTTCATTTCGGGCCCTGGGCAGAAGATCTGCAGGTCCCCTTGGAACTAGAGGACCGAAATTTTTTACCAGAAAATCTGGTTAAGTCCAGCTTATCCGGGCCCCTGGGCGCCCGCTCAAAACGTCCAATGGATAAACCGATACAGATATATTGTAGATCAAAGCTAAATGTGTGGCCACAGAAATATATCAGCAAACTCATAGAAACCAAGGCTGTAGGGCTAAGTATAGTTTTAAGGCTAGCCAACCTTCCCTATATTTACATATATATCAATAGGCTGAAAGGAAGAAAAGATAGTGTACGAATAATAAATATAAGTTT
>BMAO01009982.1:0-46661 GCA_019973975.1 Trichonephila clavata
ATATAGTGAACCTATTTGTGCGTCTAGTAGTACATAGTTTTTTAAAATAATTTTATGAATGAAAAAGGGTTCAAATGGGCCGTAAACAAAGAGTCTTATTTTTGACTTTTTACTCTTTATAGCATTGTTTGGTACCCTTAAACAGTGGTTTATTAGTGTAGGTATATTTTAGTTTGTTGGTAAAGCAGTTAACACTAGAAATTAGCACTTTTGCAGGTTAAATATGAGTAAAAACGGAAAGAATATCCTTTTCTAGTATATCCATTTTTTAGATAATATCCATACATTCAATGAAAACTATTGCACTATTAATTCCTTTTTGCATTCTTAGATGAATCTGGTGGCTCATCCTCTTCATCAGGTAAATTTATGGAATTTTTTTAATGTTAGTAAATTTACCTGTGTATGTGTGTTGCATAAATATGTGTATTACGAGAATTTTTTTAAGAATAATTTAGTAGATATACAATAAATAATTTCCTGATAATTATCTGAATAAATATTTTATATTTCATTAAGAACTACTTAAACTTTTGAAGATCTTTCCTACATAATTCTACATTAATAACATTATTTATTCATTTTTCCTTACGTCTAGGATCAAGCGGCTCTTCCTCTTCTTCTGGTAAAATTCTTACTTGTAATAGATATATAAGTAGTAAAATTAAATTTCTACTGTTTGACAAATTGCGGTACCCCCAGTATATTGAGGTAGAAATTTACAGATGTAAAAATTCATATCTTAAGAGATAGCGTGGCAATACCATAACTTCGAAGTATTAGCGATTTTTTTTTTGTATCAGCATCACACAATATTTTTCGTGCAAAAATGTCAAGTTTTGAGCCTAATAAGTTTAATTTGTGGCAATATTATATTTGGGCTTATAATTTAAGAAATTTACACTTGAGATGCATCAATAGCTTGTATAAGCCTCTGAGAAGACTGCTTTGAGTGAAAGAAGTTGTTATTAGTGCTTTCAAAATTTTAAGAATGGTAAATTGGACGTCGAGAACTAAGAACGTAGAGGAAGATTATTGGAGGAAGATACATGCCGACACAAGATGAACTTACACTTACACACCTCAGCAAGAAATTTCCAATCGTTTAAAATCGTTGGGTATGACTCAAATTCAAGGAAATTGAGTCCCATACAAACTGAAGCCGAGAAACGTGTAATGCTGATTTTGTACTTGTAAAATACCATTTTCTTGACTTAGAAAATTTTTTTTGATCATGTAGACACTGCAAACGACAAATGAATCCCCTAGGATGACCCAAAGAAGAAATCATGGACACCATGTGGCTAGGCTTACAGTCGTATATTTATGTAAACAGATTCATGTTGCGTATTTGGTGGAATCAGCTTTTTGTAGTGTATTATAAGTTAATCAAACCAAACGAAACCATTACTGGGGCTCGCTACCAAACTAAATTAATGAGTTTTATCCATTATCATGCAGGAGAACAATCTTGTCGTGTTTGAAGCAATAGCTGATTCATATTTCTTTCTCTACTACTTCAAAACGTCAAAATTATTCTCCTACATGATAATGCTCGTCCACAAGTTCCAGCACTGATCAAAACCTACCTAGAAACACTTAATTGAGAACCTTTACCACACTCACCGTATTCGCCAGACATTGCCCCATCATATTATTCTTTTTTCCAATCGATGCTACATGACCTATCTCAAGATACTTTAACTTCGAAAAACATAGAAAAATTTGGTTGATTAAAAGATAGCCTCAAAGTTACAGCTTTCTTCCAACACGGGATCATTTTGATACCAGAAAGAAGGGGAAAATAGTGGTCCGTGTTGGGCAATATTTGAATAAAGCGTAAGGTACCGATCTTACGTTATGAGTGCCCAGTTTTAATAAAAAAATCCCAGCGGAAATTTATACGTACTCCTTATAACTAAAAGGGACAATTTTGCAATACTTCTTTTTGTAAATGCAATTATTACAATATTGAAGCTAATTTTTATTTTATTTACACAATACAGTTTATATTTATGCATAAATTTTGGTTTTTCTCCATGCATATGCATATATTTAAATAAGTATAATGAACGGAAATTGATGTTATAAATCAATAAGATATTTATAAAAACTATATATTTTTTGTGTTGTTGCGTATCAAATATCTATTCTGATATCTATAAATATTTCCTTTTATGTGATGAAACCAAGAAAACTTCCTTAAATACTTATGACTTGTGGGCTACATGGGACCCGCAAAAGAATTTTTTGCAGCCCGAACAATAAATTAGTACACAATAATATTTAGTAAAATAACAAACTGACGCAATAAAAATAAAATAATAATTCTAAAAAAAGGAAAGTATTTTTGTAAAGAACGCCATTTCTTAGGAATGACAATAAAGTAATGTTCTTTTTCTTTTGGTAAATGTGTGCACGTAAAACTTTTTAATTCAGCCTTTTTATATGAATTATTTCATAATTTCAGTTTTTCTTCAACATGTGTTTTTTATACAGATATAATATTTCATTATTATATGAAGACAACAAAAAATAAAATTTCTGTCAGGGTAGGGAAAAAAATGTAACATTTTCCTTGAATTTTGTTGTTAAACTAATACTCCCAAAACGGATCATTTATAAGAAATTATGGGTTGAAGTAATATGAAAAGTGCTGTTATTTTTAAGAAATATACATAGCTAGTGTTTTAAAGTGGGTTGGGTTTTAAGTTTTTCGAATTATAATCTTCAAATTGGGCTTTTTCAGTTTTTGGGTTTTGGAAACATTAGTGCAATCAAAATGCTTCACCTTCCAAAATTATTTACCAAATCACTTTAATTTTTTCTTGTGTGTTATACATAATGTATCTCATAAAATTAAGAATATCTTTTACTGTAAACTGAATTCTTTAAATTAAAGTGTAGGAGATATTGGCTTTTCTGTTGAATTTTAGCATGCATATCAACATTCAGTTTTATCTCGAAAAGTTGTTAAGTTATTGTAAAATAGATCCCTCACTAAAAATAATTAAGAAATCCTTAAGAATATTACAAAAAAATGTCAGTTCAAAAATTAATAAATACAAGAGGAGTAAAATTTTTAAATGTTCCAAATTGTCTAAGAAAATGAATTTTTTTTAAAAAAAAATGTGTAAATAATATGTGCAAAAAGTCATCTCGTATCAGTTTATTGAACAGAAAAAATTACATGAAATGATAATATATAATTTTTAAATACATAATTGAAAAAAAATTGTTCCAACGGTACCAAGTCCTTTTAATTTTATTTGCATGTGTATGTGTACACACACGTAACGGAAACAAAACAGTGTGTTTAACTAGAAATGTGCAATTACTTGGCGGGTTGCAAATTTTAACATGGTGAGTCACATGCGTGCCGTGGGGCTCCTGTTAGTGAGGCTTCGTTAAATCCTTAACAAAATAAAAACGTAACAAGTGTGGGTTATATTTGTGCACACACAATTAAAGTATGCTAGTAGGAATCGACCCCTATTATTAATACACGCAGAAACGAATCAAAAATTAGTTTACCATTTTTATTATACTTCACATCAATGGACAGTTATTATATAACTGAATGTATAAGAATCTCAAATTTATATTGCATCTTTTCTTTTTCTCCTCGAGTCAACCAAATGTCTGTGATGTGTATCAAGCATACTAATTAATTAATCATTGTTGAAAAATATTTTTCGCTGGATCACGTCATTTCAAAAACTTTGCTTACACAAAAATCCTGATTGGGAAATGAATAAATTGTAGTAATGTGACAATGATAGGTTATGGCATTATTACAAATTATTGTAACATATCGGAACGTGAACGTTTGCTATACAAAATATAAGATCAAAAGAAATTCACAAGAATTGATTGAAATATACTAGAAAGAATTGAATAAAAACGATAAATAATATAATTTATTTGATGTTTAATTAGATATATCGAAACCAGAACAAACATTGTGTGAAATTATGACTAGAAAAAATAAAACTATAACGTATTCATCAATTGGATGTCATGACGGTGGTTTCAGAGTAAAAAGAAAAGATACCTTACTTAAAATTGACTATACTAATGTTAATTTTGGGTATACCTTCAATGGGTAAACTAAATGACACTTTTGAAAGCAAACGAGGGACCTGGAGATTGCATTGTATTTATTTAATGATATTAACAATGAGTGCCATAAATTTCAAGTAGGGAAAATCGCATTCAACCACACATGTGAACTCATTGCTATCAAGAGTGCATTGGAGATGTTCCTTTGTCAAAAATTCCAAGAATCCAGTGGTATCGTCATCTTCACAGACTCAAGATCTGTGCTGCAAGCCTTCCAGAAGGGCAAATGCCAAATCAGCCACAAAATTAACCCATATACATCGACAAAATTATCACAGAAAAGAGATCCTGCACGCTACAATGGATACCAGCCCATGTAAATAACTTCGGTAATGAGAAAGCCGATGGACTTGCCCTCAATCATCTAACCTCACGACCCTCGTCGATGCCAATGCAGTTGCCAGCCGAAGGCTATTCAACAATAATTTTAAATATTCCATCCCAGATCTAAATAGCAACCATACAATAGCATCATATATATATCCTAGGCTGCCCAGCCAGGTTTTTCAAGATCATCCCAGAAGATTTGATCTTCTCTTACAAAGCTGTTGAGGTCTAAAGCTTCTTTTTTATTAGCCTGCACGTCAAGGACACCCCAACTACAACAGCAATTTAACTGAACGTAATTTTAAGGTTTATTTCATTTGTCAGTTCACCACACAAATCAATGCAAGCTTTTAAAATGGCTTTCTTACAAAAGGAACTTGGAAAAAAATTGACAAATATTGGTGCAAATTCCATGTGAAAAAAATCTGGTAAGAACATTAAGCAAAAGTAAGCAAGTTCATATGCCAGACGAGGAAGGTAAAAAGCGTGGGCCACAGAAAGAGAGAAAAACTGAAACCAGATGAGAATTTGGGAAACTCTCTGCATAAAACAAGCAGATATTTGTGCAAATCATGTTTATTATAGGGAAAAAAGAATAATATTGATACTTGTAGATAATAACAATTAAAACTAAAACATCAGTTATATTCGGTTTGCTTGTTATAGTAAAAATATTGCACAAAATCCAGAGAAATATCAAAGGAAAATTAAAACGTTTTTTTTTTTTTAAAAAAAAACGTTTTTATTTAAAAAACATTGAATTTAAATATGCTTATAGTAATATAAGATTATAACACCATATAAAATAATTCATGCATAATATATTTCTAAGGTTCTGTAATGAATTTTAATGACTAGGATCCACGATTAGACCCACACTTGCAAAATGTCATAACTTTTCATCAAAGTCAGTAAGTCTAAGAGTCTACCTATAAGCTCGGACTAATACAAGATTACATATATATATATATATATATATATATGTAATCTTGTATTTTTGAATTACATATAATATATATATATATAGAAGAAATTTATATAAAATATAGAACATAACAAGAAAAAAAATTAAGATCAAATCTAATGAAATACAAATAAGAACCTAGCGAGTCAAAATGCAATTTCGGACTTAGGACCGAATAAGTAGGGTTAAACTAGTTTGAAGGCGCCAACCTTCCCCCTTTGCAACTCGGTAGGAAAGACCAAAATAAAATAAATAGAAATTTTAAGTATAAAATTTTAAGTATAAAAAATTCAAAGTATAAAAAATCCAAAGTATAAAAAATTTCATAAAAATATGAAAGAACAACCGACTACTATTAAGCAAAAAATTCTCCCAAAATGTTTAAGCAGAAAAATATCAAAAGAATTACCCAGTAAAAGGATTCTTCCAAAAAGATTTTAAAACTTCTGCTCACAAAGCTTATTCCAGGAGATCCAACACTCTTGAAACCGATGGAAAGCTTTTATATGTTGTGATAAAAATCTAAATTGCACTTAAACGCATCCTTTATACCAGATTGTAAGGAAGACACCAAGAAAGATTACATTCAAATTTGGTAGGCTATAACTTGGTTGGTTGTCACAAATGTAGAAAATTGGTTGGTTGTCAAAATGTAGAAATTTGGTTTGGTTGCCAAAAATGTAGAAATTTTTCATTTTATAAGATTTTTAAGAAGGGTGTGGGAAAAATAATCTGTGTGAAGAGTGTTAAAACAGAATCTTCACAGCAAAACCACTAAAATGTTGACTTTGAAATCCTATTGATGTATGGTGGTTTTGAAATCAGAAATAGCAAGACGATTAATGTATTTGTGATGAAAATATGTTCTTAAGAAGTTAAAAGGATAGTCATGATCTAAGCAGCATTGGAAGAATTTCTTGATATTATTAAATTTATCTATTTTGTTGGTAGTTAAGTTATCATTCCTAAGTAAAAAATTCAAAACAATATTTCTGTAAATTGATAGATGCAAATTGCTGTTCCATACAGGAATTTTAATTACATGGAAACTAAAAGAATCTCTTTTGTCATAAATGTTACAGACTACTCTATTGTCAATAAGATGCAAGTCTAAACTAGGAATTCAACCATATTAGAGTTAAAATTAGTTTTAAGAAGTTTGAGATTGTCGGGTAGAACATAATATTTGGTTAGAATTCACTATTTTTACCAAAAATTATTACATCATCTATATAACGGTAAAGTAAGAAAGATTCATCAAAAATATGATCAATTTCGAAAAAATGTAAATATAGGTTAGCTAAACTATTACTGGCAGTACCACCCTGAGGTAATCCTCTGATCTGTTTAAAAAGATTTTGATCAAATGCTATGAAATTTTCTTGTAAAACAAGATTAACCAGGATAGCAAATTTTTCCTTTTTCATTGAATTATGCAATTCATATTTATCATAAATTAAATGCAGAACTCTAATCATATCATCTATATCAATAGAATTAAAAAGGTCCTCGAAGTCAAATATATATATATATATATATATAATATATATATATATATTTCTATACCTACGATTTTAAATAAATAAATTCAGTACTTGTCAATATTTTAATTAGACGTTTTATACATATTTTATAGCAGTTTAGTTTTTAATTATCTGAATAAAGGTTTGCAAAGTCTTTGGCTTCTACAGTCCTTTTTTCTTCTTCATTTATAACCATAAATAATAGAAATATCTTAACCATAAATAATATAAATAACTAAATATTCTTCCCACTCGTAGGTTCATCAAGCAGTTCTTCCTCTTCTTCAGAATCAGGTAAATATCGGATTTTAAAAATAAAGATTCAATTCTCATTTGCATAAATATACTAATTTATTACACGTGCATAAATTTGAAATTTTTCAAACCATGCATTTCTTATAAATTTGGAAATGTCTTTTTTACTTGCTTGTTTTATTTCTGAAAACATATTTTGTTTTTCGAGTAAAAGTAGTTTATCTTGAATTATTAATAATAGCTAATTTTTATGACATATACTTTGAGAGGACGCAACGTGTTATCAGTAAGTATCTGTTTCGAATTTGAAAATAAACGATTATAGTATTTAATAAATATTTTAATGGACTTTTATTAAGTTCATTCCGATGTTATCTATGAGTTGGTCTTCAGAAGGCTAATTTCGTTTGTTTTTTTTGTTCCTTAAAGATACAGGGTTAGCAAAAAATAAGTTACCTATACTTCAGAGGGCTGTAGAATCCGTCCTTTTGGTCCAAATGATACGGAATTTGAATCATGGATAATTCAAATGATGCGCTTAACGTTTTTTAAATAAAAAAATTAGTATAAAATTTCGCCGGTGGGTGGCGCTGTAATGCACATAGACTTATTTAATATGTTTAAATAATATAAAATAAATATAAAGTATATAGTAAATGTAAAATATAAAGTAGCAGTTATAAAACTGCTCAATGCGATACCTTTCAGGTTCAACAATGTGCTGCAATCGCAGAATCATACTTTCAACAGCAGACCGGAGTAAATCGGCCTGAATATCTAAGACATGGTACTGAATGCCATCCATGAGATCTGACAAAGTTGATGGTCTTTGACTGTATATATTGTCTTTAGATAACTCCACATCCAAAGTCATAGGGGTCATATCCGGTGAACGAAGACGCCCTGTTGTTGCGAAATGACGCCTGATCACCCATGCGTCTGTAAAATGCTGTTTTATCAAACCATTTACACGGCGATCAAAGTGCGGAGGGGTGCCATCTTGCCTGGATGTTGTATCCTGAAGGCATCAACGCTTTTGAAGTTCTGGGATTATAAAATCCCTCAGCATATCATAGTACTCTTTTCCTGTGACGGAACAAGTTTGGACTCCATTTGGTTTATCTCTTCAAAAAAAGAAATAATGGGCATTGAGAAAAATGGCTTTGAAACCACACCATACTGTCCTTGTTTTAGGATACTTTGGTTTTTCCTGGATAGCGCGAGGATTTTAGGCTGCCTACATCCGACAATTATAGGTATTAACTTGACAATCCAGGCAAAAGTGGGCTTCGTCACTCCACAGAATGTTCCATGGCCAAGTGTTGTCAATTACTAATCGAGTAAGGACCTGAAGTACTAAAATTTTATGAATCTCTGGATCCCGTTTCTTCAATTGATGCACAGTCTTGATTTTGTTGTGATAAAAATGCAAAATCCACTGTAAGATTTTTCGCACAGTAGAATACGGCATATCCAATACACGGAATACAACTGGCACACTCAAACTACCATACGGAGACTGACTGCTGGCTTCAACGACCGCAGTAGCCACATTTTCGATGCTTAGAAGGCGGAATGTGTTTTCGTCCTCTACCTTTAAGAATGTCAAGTTGTCCAGTTTCAAATATCTGTATCATCTTCGGTGGGGCATATGCGGACATCGGAACTCTTCGTATTTGCTTCATACTGCTGAATTCTTTCACAGCTGCAACGGAGTTCTTCTGGTTCTGGTAGAACAATTTTACTAATATTGCTTTTTCTTTCAACGTAAGCATGATGTGCTTGCAGAGAAGCAATACTTCTCTTGCAGAATCCACCTTTCTTTTATCCAAAGAATAATGCTAATAGGCATGCGCTGAAACACAAATGCTGTTTCTATGGATATAAGCAAATAAGTGCCATTTGTATCACGTTGAGCAGTTTTATTAATGTTTATTTTGACGCATATTTTAAAACATATTAAATAAGGCTGTGTGTATTACAGCGCCACCTACTGGCGAAAATTTGGACTATTTTTTATATAATAATAAATAGGAAGCGCTTCATTTGAATTATCTGTGGTTAAAATTTTATTTCATTAGGACCAATGGGACGGATTCTAGATCACTCTGAAGTGAGCAACTTATTTCTTGCTAACTCTGTATAATTCAATTCTTCTTCAGTTAAAGTTAATATCTTACTTTTAAAATTAGTTTCGATTTAACTTCCATGAGTTGCATAATATATGTTTTCTTGCCCATTGTTGGTGGATTAGAACCATTCATAAAGTAGACTTTTTAATGTATTCTTTTTGATCATTTTTTCACACGTTATGTATTCCTCTAAACTATTCATTTATTTAGTATTCCATTTTCGTAATCGTAAATAAACTTTAAATCATCGATGAAAAAACAAATAAGAAGTTTTACCCATGTTATTGGTTTGGAAATCTAATATTAATTTGTATAGAAATGTCTCAAATCAGTTTTAAATTTTTAGTAGGTATCAGTTTAATGAATGATCAATAGATAATAGGAGTTAGTGTACTGAAATGCTCAAATGAAAGCATCTGGTTTAAGTTATCCGACTTTACTTGCGACACATTTTTTTTTTTTTTAAATGGAGAAATGGGGATTTTTGGGGGTTTTTTAGATTTGTTTAGTACAATTTTAGATAAATATGTCCAAGAAGATAAAAAGGAATTTGTATTATTAAAATGGAAAAAATGGGTAAAAATTTACAAAAAATAACACAAATGGGGCCCACTCAATACCTAAAGTTTATGATGAAATTTTAGATTTTTCAATTTTCATGTGTTGCTATGTTATTCATTTTCGAAATGACCTTCAGAATAAGAGATATTTTATTTTTTATAAAAACTACAGCACTTTATCTTATGTTTTATATGAAATTGCTCAAAATAACAATGATTATATTCACATAAGGGACTGTAAATTTTGTTATAAAACAGTGATTGATAAATCTGAAAGTTAAAACACTTCTACTATTATTCAAAACATACTAAAAAAACTTCCAATGATTTATTTTCAAAATTTTTGAGAAATCGCTGTCTCCATTTGAGAAAAAAATACACATTTCAAGTAAAACGCGTTTTAAAGTATGACATCTTGCTGAAAGTAATGGCATCTGTTTTTACTAAAACTCTAATAATTTTTGTTCTAGTGAACGGAAAATAATAAACTTCGTATTTTTATGAAGCTAATAAAATGACATATAGAAACCATAAAAAATGTCACTTTTTGACAAAATTCACAATTTTAGGGTAGTCGGATACCTTAAATCAGTTAGGACAGGTAGCGTTTTTAATAGTCCAATAAGTGTGCTTCATGCGATTAGTATCACATGTGATATGTGATCAATAATTCCCTCATGTCAAGCAAAGGCTTTGATTACCAAAGGCCTTATCACACGTACACGTTTGGTGCAATTTTTGTTCCAATTCGTGCAATTTTTACTCCGTTGCCATAGCAATGGCTTTAGAACAACTTTTTGCCAGTGAACTGAGAAAGTTGCTCTAAATGAAAGTTGCTTGAAATTCCAGCCAATGGGGTTCTTCGGCGCCCTACGTCATAAACAAGATGGTGGTAACTGTGGTAACTTCGCATGAAATATGGCGTAATATACTTTAATGATGTGCAATATTTTAACGGCATATAATATTTTAAACAGAATGATGCTCCATTTCTGTTTACCCCCATAAACAAAAGCGTGAGCGAAATAAAAGAAATAATATTGGATGTTTGTTTTCGAAGCAGAAAAATATGCGAGTAATATTTCAATGTGGAGAAAGAACGTGGCTGATGTCAGAGCATGTCGTTTTGTTTACGGTAACCTTTCCCCCTCAGATTCGGCGAAAAGTTGGGCCAAAAAAATGCACGTGTGATACCGCCTTAAGAAAATTGAACTAATAATTGTTTTTGAAACTCTCTAATGAGTTTTTAATTACCTATAGTGCATTGTGATATGTAACAATGGTCTACCTAAGGAGAAATTCAAAATGAATTTTCAAGTGCTCACAGAAATACACAAAGATGATTTGAAGTGAAATCATTTCTCCGGAGCAAGAATTTCAGATGATCAGTAGGATATCTGGAAGCCAGAAAAATACTGTCTCATACCTGCTTTTGAAAAAAAAAGTATGATTTTTTTTAATTATGCCACATTTTGACATCAAAGATTCTAATTAAATAAAAAAAAGAAGTCCTTATACTAATTTTTCCTAACCAAGGTAAAATTTGGTGTTGTACAATGGCGATAAACAAGCAGACGCGTATATTGGATATTTGCCAGGGTTTTCATTTCATAACATGAATGATCTAGATGAAATTAGTGTTTGTGGTTATATTTTTACGCATATCCATCCAGTGAAAAAATAAACGCAAGCATTTCGAATGCTTCATTTTCTAAAGCGATTTCTGAACCTAAAGGCAGAGATGGAAAAAAATGTCACTAGAAAAATAAGCATGTCAGAACAATAAGCAAGAATGAACTAACTGCCGGTAGTACTGGACCTTATGAATAGGGTGAAACAAACGTGAAGCGAAGATAACCAAGCGCCATACTTGCGTAATATCAGACTATTCTATTCCAAGAAAAATTGGCCGCGGTAGCTTAGTGGTCAAGGTCGCGGACTAGCAGATGGTGTGACGTGAGTTCCATCATAGTATCTTAAAAGACCTGGCATGTTGAGAGGGCCACTGCACTTTAATCTCTAAGGCCTACATTTCACTTTGCCATGATTCAAAATTACGAGGTCGGTTACCAATAGCCCCCACTCAGCTGTATAATGCGGCTATGTAGTTCACTTGAAGAAAAACTAAAAATTTACTTACTTTAGTTTGCAATAGAAAGCATTATGAATAATGTGTAATCATGGCTAGAATGTAAAAAGTATAACTGGAACTTATATGAATTTGTATATTTTATTCTAAATCAAGAAACCAATGAAATGGATGTTAAACAAGTCAAGAAGAATAAAAAGGAGTCTACAAGAAAAAATAGACTTGTTTCTTTATATTGATTCATAATAATATACAAAATTATCCTTCCTCATAATTTGATAAAGTTATGTATTTTAAACAGGGGAAATATCCAAACATCCTCAAGACAGTAAACGATTCAAAAGAAAAAATAAACAGATATAAGTTTCAGATAAGATATATCTCCATTGGCGTTCCGATATCTGATCCAGTTCCTTGTATTGGTTAAAATGAATTTTTCCCGTGCCGTTCTATTTTTAGATCGAAAAGGAAGGGGCAGCTTCCTTTTATAGGTAAATACCTAATTTGTGAAAATGACTGGAAAGTTTAAAAGTCAGATAACTTGTTGAATTTCAACATATCATTTGAATTTAATGCCATAAGATAATACAATAAAATCGAGTCTTTTAACAATTCTTTCAATTTGTAATTTTTTATTTACTAATTTTATATCTAAATATAGTTTAAATTTGATGGTTGCATTTAAATTAACAGTGAATTCTTGGAAGGGGTTAATATTTACGAATTATACTCCAAAACAAATGAGCGTGAGGTTAAATCCAGACTTTTTTGCATATAAAACAATATTTTCATTTTTCAAGAATATTTCAAAAGGATTTTATGGGGTGACTTCAGACACTTTATATTTACTTATACAATAACTAAATACATTTATTTATTTATTTTTCATTTTAAAATATTTCGATGTATACCGCAATTTTTCTTCGTTAGGAGGTTAAGAACGAAATTATAAGACGAATACTGAAATGATACGAGTGTTTTTTCAGCATTAGCTAATACAGTCGCCACTAGATTATCCGAACCTTCGATAAAACGAACCTCTCAATAATCTGAAGTATATGCTCAGTCCCTAGAAAAACTCTTGATGTTTCGGACTAAAACAATACATTTTGGGTGCATTCAATATTTGGAAGTAAAATCTGCGGCTGACCAGACTACAACACGGTATATATATAATTCGAAGTTATCTTATGAAACTCTCAATAATTTGAACACCCACTGTCTTCTGCAGCCCTGTAATAAACCTGTTGGAGCTTACAAATTTTGGGTTGTGCTGTCTCTGTGTGTCTCCCCTGTAATGTAGCCACTTTGAGGACCATCTGTCTGTTAACTCTTCTTAGTGTTTTCCGATTCCTCAGGCGAAAGGACACTTTTATTGTTTTCATTCCTTTAAGATGACCTTTAATAGACCGACCACACCTTTTGTAAGACGTCAATTTCTTTTGTTTAACCCATGGCATTGTTACACATGTGTTTAGAAAGGATTGTCCGCTATTGTGAAGAAGGTATGCTTAGAATTGTATTAGAGAGAGAATGTATTTTCTTAATACAGGACTTATAACTTCTGTAAAATATTTATACTGTAAAATATGTACTTTTTAAAAATACTTTAAAATAATTCTACACATGTACAATTGTTGTTTTATTACATAGTTTCAAATTTAAATGGCTTGGAAAAATATTTATATCTTCGTGTATTTAGGTAATTTTTTCTATCCTCTTGATAATTAGCAGTTTTTCATTGGTCCCTCAAACTTCGAATTACTGAGAGTCGACTGTATTAATAATTAAAATGTTTCATATTTAAAATAAATCTTAAGATGAGTTGGTTCCCACTATTAAACGTTCCACAACGTTAAATTTAGTATATTTATGTACCTTTTTCTCAGAATCTATTAAAATTATAACCTTCAAATTTTGCATGCACTATCCTCATCAAAGGGAACACTTAAGCATCATAAATACATTATAAAAATGTATCAATATGTAAAAGTATTGATTTAGAAATATATGATTAGACGACATTTCTAAAAATTTTCATTATGCGTATGTATGTCCACATGCTAACAATTTCCTAAATTAAAAAAGTTTTATCAGTGTGTTTGAAAAAGATTTCTAAAACAGCCATAAGAACATTGTTTTTTAAAAATATATACATAAGAAATTTATTTACTTTTATGTGTGTAACAAACTTCTTGCAATGGCGATGAACGCTGTATTTGATGTACCTATTTCTCAGAAACTATTAAACATAAGGACTCAAGATCTTGTCTGGATATTAATTAAACATTTATGTTTATTACTGAAGTTAAAGTTTTTTCATAAAAAAATTTATACTGAGTAACTCTATGAGTATATAAAAAATTGTGATTTTTTGTAACGATATCTTTCTAGACTAAATCTTTTAATAAATATTTCAAAAATGTCTCTTCAATAAACACAATTGTTAGATAAGGAACATAAAGTACACGTATACAGTAAATTTGAAAACAATTCAATAAGACTGTGTAATGAACTCGAGTCTTTTAAAGATTATTTATACTCTTAAACCCTTAGATTCATCAAGCAGCTCTTCCTCTGCTTCAGAATCAGGTAAATTTTCAGACTTTAAAAATATCGTTTGAATTCTATAACATCAAGTGGTAACACACTACTTCACCTCAATAAATTCGATAATTTTAAGAACTCGTTTTATAGAGTAAATTGCAATATATTCTAGTATTCTTAATTTATTTACCTAAACTCAGTTACAGCATTCCTTATATTTTTATCACACTGAGTATTCTTTCCGTCCTTAGATTCATCAAGCAGCTCTTCCTCTTCTTCAGAATCAGGTAAATTTCGGATTTTTAAAATATCGTTTGAATTCTATAACATCAAGTGGTAACACTCTACTACACCTCAATAATTTCGACAATTTTAAGAACTCGTTTAACAGAGTAAATTGCAATATATTCTAGTATTCTTAATTTATTTACCTAAACTCAGTTACAGAATTCCTTATATTTTTATCACACTGAGTATTCTTTCCGCCCTTAGATTCATCAAGCAGCTCTTCCTCTTCTTCAGAATCAGGTAAATATCGGATTTTTAAAATATCGTTTGAATTCTATAACATCAAGTGGTAACACTCTACTACACCTCAATAATTTCGATAATTTTAAGAACTCGTTTTATAGAGTAGTAAATTGCAATATATTCTAGTATTCTTAATTTATTTACCTAAACTCAGTTACAGCATTCCTTATATTTTTATCACACTGAGTATTCTTTCCGTCCTTAGATTCATCAAGCAGCTCTTCCTCTTCTTCAGAATCAGGTAAATTTCGGATTTTTAAAATATCGTTTGAATTCTATAACATCAAGTGGTAACACTCTACTACACCTCAATAATTTCGACAATTTTAAGAACTCGTTTTATAGAGTAAATTGCAATATATTCTAGTATTCTTAATTTATTTACCTAAACTCAGTTACAGCATTCCTTATATTTTTATCACACTGAGTATTCTTTCCGTCCTTAGATTCATCAAGCAGCTCTTCCTCTTCTTCAGAATCAGGTAAATTTCGGACTTTTAAAGTATCATTTGAAATCTGTCCCATGCGGTGGTAACACTGTACTAAACCTCACTAAATTCGACCCTTTTAAGAACACATTTTATCGTATAAATTGCAATTTATATCTAGTATTCTTAAGACACCCGACTAGGACCAATGACTTATTTTTCAAAAATTGATTTTCAGAAGAATTTTATTGTAAAAAGAATAAAAATAGTCTAAAAGAGTTATAGTTTTAAAATAAATATTATGCATCACTCTGTTTTTTAAAATAATAATTAATTATATGAAATTTTTTTTAAAAATTCAGTTTTAAGTTAAGCAGCGTTAAAAAATATATTGGACATAATGTAACTTTAATTGCATTGATATATTTTTTGATTCACCTGAAGTGTCGCAAACCGCAGCTTAAAAAATATTTTCAAATAAAATATTTAATAAACATTCGAACTTCACGTTAATGTTTTTTTTCCAAAACTACTCAATGTTCTAAAATAAAAAGGACTATAAAATATGATTAAATGTAAGTATCTTAAAATCTGCAGTTTACTACACTCTCAAGAGCTTTTAACATATGCGTTACAAATATCATTGAATTTTATATAAATGTTTTGGAGATATCCCAGTTTTCTCTCAAAACTTATCGTGAAAACTTCATTCTTTAAAAAACATTTAAAAATATGCTTACGAAAGGTAAATATTAAAAAAACTACTTTAAACTCTCCAGTTTTATATGTTATACCTTCATCTTCCTCAAATTTTATATTTCTTTTTTTTTTCGAATGGTTCTAAGTTTTCTTCTGCGGGTTTTTCCTGTTGGGAGTGAGTGATGTTTTGAATCTGCAATGCACTAATTTTTAAAGTTTTTTGTCCCTGTACAGTATTATAACCCGAAAAAATACCCATTTCATTTAATATTGAAATTAATCCCCGGAATCCATTATTAATCTGCACAAGAGCTATATAAGCTGCTGAACGTAGTGTTTGATGCTCAACGAAGACTTATTTTGGTAATATCTGCCACAAAATTCCGTAATTATTTTTGTTCTCATTTGGTGTTTTGCTATGTAAACATTTCTTTAAAAAATTTCTATCACAAAAATCCATATAAACTGGCTTTATCGTGTTAACAATTTTTGTGGCAGTCCCAAGGATTTAACCTGGTACATTTTATTAGAAACTTTAGAACGCTGAAATTTTCACCAACTTTCATCTCCGATAGGCAATGTCCATGTTTTGGCTGATGTTTTGATGAGCAACAATGAAAGAAGGCAGCAATAACAGCAGACAGCATTTTGACCAAGTTCTCAATTTTGCATAGTAATTTTGTAGCTTGTTAATTAAACCATCAATCAATTTACCTTCCCACTGAGTTCATTATTTCTACTTTTTAATTTTCAAAGCTTTTTGCCAACTCTTTTTTTAAATATTTCCTCTGTATTCTCGCTTCGAAACAGAATCTTTCCTGTAAATGTCTTCCGCCGCATCAAAAAATTCAGAATCTCCATCTCCATAATAGTCAGTGTATCGAAACACTTATCATCACTTATCGAAACACTTATCAAAATACGATAAGCCCCAACCGGTTCCATATTGGATGAAGATCTTTTTTGATAATTACATCGTGCTTTCGCATTTTATTTCTCAGTCTTTGAAGTGCATTTTCTATTTATCTGAGATAAGTATTCAAAATCAACAATTTTCCCAGTATCGACAGATATTGCACTCACGCAACCATTTAGCGAAGAAAAACTACGACGCTGCCAGGTACCATCCATCGAAATACACAATTTACAGTATCATGTATAGATTTTTTTAAACTGCCTAATAACTTTTGCTGCATCATTTATTATTTTTTCTCCAATGGAAGTAGTAGCACTGAGGAGTTTCTTTTCTTGTTGGAGAATACAAGCTTTGAAAAAAGGGAGGTAGATTCAAAACAGCACAAAGTTTTTTTCCTGCTGAAAAACCTCTCCCAATCAATTTAAGAAATAAGCAAAAAAAGTATCGAACTCATTCATTTTGTTTAACTTTTTAAAAATACAAAATACCGATACACAACCGCAATTTTGACAGTGCAAAGGAAAGTTTAAAGATAATTCAAACTTTGAATCTTCCACAAGATAAAGGCTACCTGCTCTATATTTTTTTTGTTGGGCATCACAATAATAAAAAAATACCAATTAAAATTTCCAGATCAATCAACTTGTTTTCAGTTTAATGTTTTGAAATACTACTTTCATCCTCATTTGCCTGATTACACTGCTGCAGCTCCAGTGAACTGGTGGTCATACTTTCTTCCTTGCTTGAAGCAGTTTTAATGAAAGCATTTTGGTTTCCATGAATCCTTCTTTTACGGGGATGATATGAACGACTTTAACCCGTGATTTCAGGTAAAAAAAAATAATATTAAATTTAAAAATTTAAATTCCAAATAAAGGCAAAATATAGAAGAAACAAAAAAAAATCTAAATAAAAAAAAATCTAAGTCTAATGTGGTAAATCTAATGTCGAATGTAAACAAACACGGAATAGTGACATTCTTAAAATACCGTTGCGAATCGTTTGTAAAAAAATTGTTTAAAATAAGTATTAGCAAACTGTGACTTTATAAACAGATAATTAAAATTTTGGTTTTTGAAATTCCACTTTAGGGAAATAATACTTAAACACTATATATGTCGTTTACTTCCGGTCCAGATGACACTACTTCCGGTTTCGTTTTTAACTACTATGCTTTATTAAAATAGCTATATCTAGAGTTCTAATTTACGTATAATGAAAAATTAACACTGCTTTGAAATCCTCAAGGCTGTGGCTTTATTTTACAATCATAAAAAATTATTCGAAATTTTTGTTAAAAAACCCCTCTTTTTTTAAACTGTCCGGATATCTTAAATTATTCACTTAAGGCAATATGGTACCATCTTCACAATTTTTTTTATTTTTAATATTAGATATTTAGTTCTAATTGTATTTTATAAAGGTTACTAATTAATAATAATTCCATACAAATATTTTTTTAATTTGTTGCAAAATGTTTTAAAATTTAATTTTTTGAACTTTTTAAATCATTTTCTAAATCCCTAAGACTTTTTTAAATATCTCCCTTTTCTTTCGATTTTTTTTCCAAACATACTACATAAAACTATGCATGGGTGTTTTTCTGCTGCTGCTATTTAGTTTTTTATTAATTTTTTTATAATTAAACTTCCAAAAATTCTCAAACAAACATTAATTTTGATTTTGAATTTTTTTTAGAAAAAGTACTAAATATGTTAGAGCTAATTCCACACAGTTTTACAAAACATAAATTTCAAAACATGCAGAAAAAATTTCAAACCCATACTTCAATTATCAAAAAAAAGCCTTAGGGTTTTGAATAACAGTATATGTACAAAAATTCAACATGGAGAAATATGAGTTTGAAATTTTTATTCCATGAATAGCATGATTTAGTTTTCATCGAATGGTCTGAAACTTTCATGAAATGTTAATTAGCATACTTAAAACTGCTTACCATAAACAATTGCACAAATGTAGAACAATTAAACAGTATACTGCCCTAATGAATATATAGAAAAAAATGAATGAAAGATCAATAATTCATAAAACTTTATCTTAATAATTATAAGAAAAAATAAATACACACACTTCAGAGCTAACTGCATGCTCAGAGCCAATGCATAGCATGAACAAAAGATGTTTATGCCTTTATTTTTTATTTCCATGATTTTAAAAGCCTTCGCATGTTAAACATTGTACACGAACTAAAGCAAAATCAAATAGCAATTTATAGGTAAAACATATCAAAATCTAAGAACTGCATATATGCATTTGCTTAAATAAATATCTTAAAATATTTTAATAATAAAAGTGTTGAATTTCACAAACATGCGATATATACATATCACAAAAAACAAATACATAATAATTGGACAGTTTTTCTATTCTTTCGAATTAGATTTTTAATTATCTGAGTTATAAAAATGAGATTTAGTATTTGTGCTTTGGGAGAATTCGTTTTAAAGTTTTAATTTCATTCATAATAATATCATAAATGGCACGCACAGCTTTTAAATCTTGACCAAATCCATTTGTTCTTCAATAAACAATTCAAAAACTAGAATTTTTGCATGAATTAAACAATTAATTCTTGAAATGATTTTTTACTGCATATATAATGTCAGTCTCATATACGCGCGGTAGAAAAATAATTAATAAATTCTTTATCAGGCTCTTTTCTAGTAGATAATCCGAAATGTGGGAGTGGTAGTTGCTGTCCAGCATCAAATATTGCCCCATAACTTGATAAAAAATTAAGGAAAATTTTTGAAATTTAGCAGCATGTTTATAAAGGTTTGAAGTATCAAATTAGCCAATAAAATTTTTGTCGACAGTTTAATGATTTTTAGGTTAAAATACCGACTTAAACTCAATTATAGCATTTCTTATAATGGTATCACACTGAGTATTCCTTCAACCCTTAGATACGTCAAGCAGCTCTTCTTCAGAATCAGGTTAATTTTCGGACATTTAAACTATCGTTTGAATTCTATAACATCAAGTGGTAACACTCTACTACACCTCAATAATTTCGACAATTTTAAGAACTCGTTTTATACTGTAAATTGCAATATATTCTAGTATTCTTAATTTATTCACCTAAACTCAGTTATAGCATTCCTTATATTTTTATCACACTGAGTATTCTTTCCATCCTCAGATTCATCAAGTAGCTCTTCCTCTTCTTCAGAATCAGGTAAATTTTGGTTAATTAACATATCGTTTGAAATGTATCTCATGAAAAATTAACATATTTTTATACCTGAATAAATTGGAACTTTTAAGTAGTTATTTTGCCGTACAAATAGAAAGAGCGTAGTTTTCTTAATTTAATTATTTAAACTCATATATAAATTTCTTATATTGTTAACCTTCTGAATATCCTTCCATCCTTTGATTCGTCAAGCAGTTCTTCCTCTTGTTCAGAATCAGGTAAATTTTGGACTATAAATATATCGTTTGAAATCTTATCCCATGAGAAATTAATACATTATTTATACATGAATAAATTCAGCCTTTTATGTGCTCGCTTTGCCGTACAAAAGGGAAGTCGTCTAGTTTTCTTAATTTAAACATGCACTCATATATATTATTCCTTATATTTTTATCCTTCTGAATATCCTTTCCATCCTTAGATTCGTCAAGCAGCTCTTCCTCTTCTTCAGAATCAGGTAAATTTTGGACTATTAACATATCGTTTGAATTCTATTAAATGAGAAATTAACATATTTTTACACATGAATAAATTCGGTCATTTTTAGTGTCTGTTTTGAAGTACTAAAAGAAAGAAGCCTAGTTTTCTTAATTTAAACATATAAACTCATATAAAGCATTCCTTATATTTTTATCATCCTGAATGTCCTTTCCAACCTTAGATTCGTCAAGCAGTTCATCATCTTCTTCAGAATCAGGTAAATTTTGGTCTACTAACATATCGTTTGAAATCCATCCCATGAGAAATTAATAAGTTTTTATACATGAATGTATTCGGCCCTTTTTAGTGTATATTTTGCCGTACGAATTAAAAGAGCCTAGCTTTCTTAATTTAAACAAATAAACTCATATATAGCATTCCTTATATTTTATCTCCCTGAATGTCCTTTCCATCCTTAAATTCGCAAGCAGCTCTTCCTCTTCTTCAGACTCAGGTAAAATTTGGTTTATTAACATATCGTTCAAAATCTATCCCATAAGAAATTAAAATATTTTTATACCTGAATAAATTCGGTCCTTTTCAGCGTCCGTTTTGCCGTAAAAATGAGAAGTGGTCTAGTTTTCTTAATTGAAAAGTATAAACTCATATATAACACATTCCTTATATATTTGTCTTTCTGAATGTCCTTTCCATCCTTAGATTCATCAAGCAGCTCTTCCTCTTCTTCAGAATCAGGTAAATTTTGGACTACTAACATATCGTTTGAATTCTATTAAATGAGAAATTAATATATTTTTATACCTGAATAAATTCGGTCTTTTTTAGTGTTCGTTTTGCCGTAAAAATGAGAAGTGGTCTTGTTTTCTTAATTGAAAAGTATAAACTCATATATAACATTCCTTCTATATATTTGTCTTTCTGAATGTCCTTTCCATCCTTAGATTCATCAAGCAGCTCTTCCTCTTCTTCAGAATCAGGTAAATTTTGGACTATTAACATATGGTTCGAATCTATCCCATGAGAAATTAAAATTTTTTTTCCTGAATAAATTAGGCCATTTAAAGTGTCCGTTTTTCCATACAAATAGGAAGAGGCCTAGTTTTATTAATTTAAACATATAAACTCATGTATAACATTCCTTAAATTCTTATCACCCTGAATATTCTTTCCATCCTTAGATTCGTCAAGCAGTTCTTCCTCTTCTTCAGAATCAGGTAAATTTTGGTTTATTAACATACCGTTTGAATTATATCCCATGAGAAATTAACATATTCTTATACCTGAATAAATTCGACCCAATTAAGTGTATGGTTGGCCTTACAAATAGGAAGAAGCCTAGTCTTCTTAGTTTAAACATTGAAACTCATATATAACATTCCTTATATTCTTATTACCCTGAATATTCCTTCCATCCTTAGATTCGTCAAGCAGTTCTTCCTCTTCTTCAGAATCAGGTAAATTTTGGACTATTAACATATCGTTTGAAATCTATCCCATGAGAAATTAAAATATTTTTATACCTGAATAAATTCGGCTCTTTTAAGTGTATGGTTTATCTTACAAATATAGGAAGATGCCTAGTTTTCATAATTTAAACATATAAACTCATATAAATCATTCCTTATATTCTTATTATCCTGAATGTCCTTTCCCTCCTTAGATTCATCAAGCAGTTCTTCATCTTCAGACTCAGGTATATTTTGGTTTATTAACATACCGTTTGAATTATATCCCATGAGAATTTAACATATTTTTATACCTGAATAAATTTTGCCCTTTTAAGTGTATGGTTTGCCTATCAAATATAGGAAGAGGCCTAGTTTTCATAATTTAAACATATAAACTCATATAAATCATTCCTTATATTCTTATTATCCTTATATTCTTATTACATAAAGAGTATCCAAAACAACAAGAAAACTGGTTTATGTTTTTAAACGGGAAATTTATGTATTTCTTTTGTATATAACAAGCTTCATGCAACGCATTCTGAGATATATTTATGTACCTTTTACTGTTGAACACTAAAGCTTAAAAACTTGTGTGTGCATTATATAAACATTTATTTTTATACAAAAGTGAATTTTTTTTTAAAAAAATTTATCAGCCTGTTTAAAAATATGATTTTTGCAGAGTGCTATAATTCATTTAATAAAAATTTTCCTTTTCTGTGTTACAACATATGCTTTTTAGCTAAATGTCTGAGGAATATTTCAAAAATTTCATTTCAGTGTACACAAAAATATATATGAAATATAAAATAAAAATTTCCAGTTCATGAATATAGAAAAAAGGTAAGGACATACAATAATTCATAGAAAAAAGAACGCACAATTTTAAAAAAATATAATTTATGGAAAACAGTAGCTTTTGTATAAAATTTTACCACATCAAAAAGACCCTGCACTGTAACCGGTTTTTACCTTATTTTTCTTAATATTATCTTCTTTTTTTTCTTATCTTTTCTAATTTTCTTTGATCATCCAGAAAAAGCATGCTTGCTTTCATTAATTTTTCCCTGTCGAGAATTTTCATGGCACTTACCGAATATTCTCCAGGTTCTACTCACATTTTTTGAAGCTTTTTTAATTTGGATACATTACCATCGTTAAAGGAACAAACAGCATTATAAACACCAAGTGAAAGTGTTTCAATGTGTAAAAATGATGTTTTGGGAACACGTGATAAAATGACATTATGAAAACTTTCATTCCGGTTTTGTGTTTTTCGATGCAAACATTTTTTCCACAAATCAGGATGGGAAAGATATCTAAATATAGGACGCATTGCTACTACAACTGGAAGACTTTTTATGTTTGTAAGACTTACCCGATTCTTCAGCCTTTTTATATCCACACCATGAATCTTCACCGACAGGACAAAAGCATGTTTTTATGTGTTAATTTTTTACATATACAATATTTCCAAAGAATATCAACATCTCTATCACCTCACCTGTATCAATGCTGGTCACAGTAACTGCACCATTCAATGATGTGTAACCGTGCTTCTGCCATGTCCCATCTACTGCTACCGCAATATTAGTATTACCTTCATTTTCACAAATAGCTTCCTTTGCAGCATTTTGAATGGAGTCCTCGTAAACAAGTTTTGCAGAGTTTAGGATTCACTTACCGTAAGGAGAAAACCTTGTAGGTGGTTGCGGAAGATTCATTATGTAGCAAAACATTCTCCCTGCATCTGCACCTCTTTTATTGGAACGCATAGCATATACATACCTAGTATATAATGTAGCAATTTGCGTTCATTCATGAAAACTTGAAGAAGAGAATTCTACACGATATGGAAAGTACAACATTTTAGGACAAACATAATACCCAGTCCAGACTTACCTTTTAAAGTTTGCATGTCTAAGCCACTGTTACGCATTTTGCAGTGAACTTCATTCTTAAAAATAAATGTCTCAGAATATTCAAATTAATGCTGGCATAATAATACCTACTGTTTTATCATAAGAAGAACTCTCTTTTAAATTGGGGATTTTCTTTTCTTTTGCACCTGACTCCTTTGAGTCATGTGCATGTCCAGCTTGAGGATTCACTTTACTATTTTTTGAAGAAATGTTAAAATGATTGAGAGTATTCCTACCTTCATAAAAAATGTAACTCTACGTTTCTTAAAAAATAATTTGTTTGATTTCGACTTATTAAGTAACTAAAGTTTCAAATTTTTGAAACAGAAATTCTAAATATTGAAATCTTAAAAATGCTAACACGATAAACGTATTTGCGCTCCAAAATATGTAAACAGTCCTAACAGTTACGCTTACAGTCATTCTACAGTTAATTGCGTATGAATAAATGAAACAGATAGTGGCTTTGGAAGAGCTTCTCAGACTTAAAAAGTCAAAGTTTACATTTCTATCTGTCAAAGGAGGCGTGGCTCACACGCTGCTTATTTTTTAAAAATCATTTTAACGTACTTCTAATTAATAAAATGGCAAGTATGTTATATCATTGAAAAGGTCCTGATTTGGGGATTTTAGAAATAACAAAATCTCAAAATCGATTTCACGCAGGTTTTCACCCTACTGACTGCTCTTAATTTAAACATATAAACTCACACACATATATAACATTCCTTAGATTCTTATTATCCTGAATGTCCTTTCCATCCTTAGATTCGTCAAGCAGTTCTCCCTCTTCTTCAGAATCAGGTAAATTTTGGTCTATTAATATATCGTTTGAAATATATCCCATGAGAATTAAAAATATTTTTATACCCGAATAAATTCGGCCATTTTAAGTGTATGTTTTGCCGTAGAATTGGGAAATAGTATAGGTTTCTTAATTTAAACACATAAACTCATATATAACATTCCTTCTATTCTTATCACCCTGAATGTCTTTTCAAACCTTAGATTCGTCAAGCAGCAATTCCTCTTCTTCAGAATCAGTTAAATTTTGGATTATTAGCATATCGTTTGAATTATATCCCATGAGTGTGTAACATATTTTTATACCTGAATAAATTCAGCTCTTTTAGGTGTCCGTTTTGCCGTGCAAGTAGAAAGAGTTCTAGTTTTCTTAATTTAAACATATAAATTCATGTATATCATTCCTTATATTTTTATTACCCTGAATTTCCTTTCCACCCTTAGATTCGTCAAGCAGTTCTTCCTCTTCTTCAGAATCAGGTAAATTTTGGTCTATTAACATATTGTTTGAAATCTATCCTATGAGATTGTGGCATTTTATTATAAGCTGAATTATTTCAACCATTTTAACCCGTTCAGGACCATGATCACAATATGTGGTCCGGGGCTAACGTTTTTTTATATGTGACTGCGTTTACCTGCTTTGAGGCTCATAATCGCACCTTTGTGTACAGAGTTTGGATCGTTTTTAAATACTTTCTTCAAACACTAGATTGCTGTTGAAAATCGTTTTCTTTCGAAATATTTTTCCAAATTTTTTAATTTCAATATGGGCCTTTGGCTTCGATTTTTAAATTTAAATCCGGGATATTTATGAATGTAAACAACTGTTTAACTTTTTTGAGAGTATCACGTATTTAAACGTTCGTGATTTATTGCGCTCTGGGGTTTTGCTTACATTTTGATTAATTTTTAAAAAAGATGGAAACTTTTTAGTTATTTGGGTATCAAACATTCATAAAGAGTACTTTTTTATTAAAAGAAAAATATTTAAAATTTGCAATTGTTTATTTTTGTAAATATAGTGAAAATTTTTGTACTGTGTATTCAGATATTATCAATGATTGCAAATTATTATTTTTAGCATATTTGATTGCATTAAAGATTTTATAAGAATTTTAAATGAAATTAGGCTTAGCAGTTCCATGTGTGCATATAGCCTCGGAAATGCCTGGCGTGGGGAAACGTTTCTTTCTCCCTTCGCCATTCCTAAAGGGGCTAAGAATCCGTTTTAACATATAGATTAGGGTATGTGTCTAGGTGTTTCTTAGTTTATTCAGTTAAACTCAATTACAGCATTCTTTGTATTTTATCACACTGAATCTCCTGTCCACCCTTAGTTTCTCTAAGCAGTTTTTCCTCTTCTTCGGAATCAGGTAAATTTCTCATATTGAACATAAATTTTTATTTAATTCCATGCAGCTATAGCATGACAAAGCTGAAGTAATTCATTTCTTTATTTACATTTGACTTTGTCCTTTTAATAAGACTATTACTACTTTGGATTTTTTATTCATAAACTCAGTTATATAGGAGTCTCCTTTAATTTTTATCACGCTGAATATATTTTCTACTCTTAGATTCGCTTAGCAAAACTTTTTTTTTCAGATTCAGGTAAATTTCTTATGTTAGACAACTCGTTTGGTTTCTATCCCATGCGTTTGTAACACTTTACTGTACCGGATAACTTCTAGCCTTTTAATAATCCATAATATCCTGTAAATTGAAATATGTCTGTTATCCTTAATTTATTCATCTAATCTCGTTTATATGAATGTATTAATTTTGATCACATTTTAAATGTCTTTTCCACTCTTAGATTCATTGACTTTTTCAGATTCAGATAATTAAGTTTGCAGTTTTGATTTGCCATAAGGAGATGTAAATAAAAACAAACGTAAAAACTATCATAATTTTGCGTTTTTAAATTTTAGAGCTTTTAAATTTTGTGAGATTATAGAAAAGTATACAGAAAATAATTTAGGCTAAAAAAATTAAATTTGATTATTTGACTAATTTTTGTCCATTGAACCATACTATATCACCTTAAAATATTAGAGTGAATTCTTATTATGAGCAAAATATTATGCATTACGTGTAAAACGGAACCTATTTCATACAAATTGACAAATTCTATTTTAGTTTTTCATAAATTTATTGTCATATTTGCAAAGTAAGTCGTGCATTATGAAAAACATTTTACCTTTAGATGAATCTAAGAGCATTGTTCCACGGCGTCAGGTAAAAGTTCTGGTTTCTTACTAAAAATAGTGATTGAAATTGATGTGTAAATATACGTAAGGATTGTTAGATCCTTTTAAATATATATTTTTAAATAAATGATAACTTATAAGGTATTAAATTTTTTATTATGTTGTTTTTATGTTTACATTTTCAAACTCAAATGTATCACAATTCTCTCTTTTCTGGAACCAATAAGCACACGAAAAAATATTTGTACATTCAATCTTTTTACTAGACATTTCCTTAAATATGACTTAATCTTTTGCTGTGAATATCGAAATTCTGCAGTCACTTTATTTTCATTTTTGGACATAAATGTCGCATTTAAGATTTGCCAAGCACTAGAGGGTTTTTTTTTTTCAGATTTGGATAAATCGAGTAGTTTGTCTTTTGTGTCATGAAAATTGTTGTTCTTTAATACAATTAAAAAGTTCAGTTACTCATATACAATTGGATGTACCGTGAATGATGTGTATGTTTTTATTACTAATTTTTGGATGAACAATAGAACACCATGTAAGAATTATGCATTAAGAAACAAGCTAAAACATAATGTGATCTAATAGCTTCAAAATAATTGGAAATACAAAGTGCCTGCGTAGAATGAGGATCAGCTATTTATCGCCACTTATTCCATGTATATAAAATATGATACAGATGCATTTAAACTTGTTTTTCATCTTATGTATGCTTTAAACGTTTAATTAGTGGTTAATATGCCTCGCCAAAATCTGAAGGCGCTATATTTATAATCTACGGAATACGTAAGAGGCTGCGTTATTAGTAGGCAAAAGGCTGGGTTTTGTTTTAATAATTGGACCTCGTCCTCAGTGTAATGTTATAATAGTGTTGCGTGTGTGGAACAAAGAAACAGACAACAAAGCAAGGTGAAAACCTGTCAGCGGGGCAAGAAATATTGCAATAGCATTGGGCAGCAGACACCTTATTTTCATAGTTGCAGCGTACTGAACATCATTACTCTCGTGTGGTAGCACCGCTTTTGAACACCACGCGTTTACAAAGGATTTCTTGTGTGGCACCAAGGTTCGTCGCCTAAGATGAAGCATAAACTTCTTGCAAATAATCCTCTACGTAGGCTTTTTGTGTCGCTAAATCTCGGACGCCTCCGACATCAATGGGCTCATCGACATAATGCATGATGTGTCGAGTGGCAGCAAGTTGTTTTCTCCGATGAATCTAGTTACATTCTACAGTAAAATGATGAATGATTACGTATCAAGTATTAAAGACGAGAACGCACGCTTCCACACTATAGTTTCAAGCTCTTCATACTACACAGATACTTGACAACATGGTATGATGAGTTATTGGGTATAATTGTCGATAAAACGATGTGAAAATATCCAGCAGCCTCAAATCCCCACTACAAAAGAGATATAGAGTAGCCAGAAGTCACCTCCTTATTTTATTCATTTCGGGCACTGCATATGTAGCATGATGCCCGTTTGCATATGACTGTGAAAGCCTTCAGGAGTGCACAATAGGTTCCCCTCTTTCTACGTATTGCTTATTTTCCGGAAATGTTGTTTAATGACATGTCTAATATGTCTAAGATGACATGTCGGTGACTCACTCTTAAAGCTAATGGGGCACACATTAATAATAAACTTTGGTGTCAAATCGAAGCCATCTGGAATGCCATTCCCCAGGTTTACAATTAGAATTAGTTTGATTCAGTGTCACGAAGTGTACAGGTTCTCATTGCTTTTCTCTTTTTTTTCGTTTTTATTATTTTTGTTTGTTGTAAATTTGATTGCTTATTTGTACTCTCAGGAATACCTGGAATATATTTCATTCACTTCTGACAATTCATTCATGGTGATGCAATTTCCCCCAAAATGGGTTTATTTATGTATCTATGTATATATGTACATACGAAGGGAGTCAGAAAATAAGTTGCCCTTGTTGGTTGTGATGAGAGTTGTGAAAATATGAAATGAGACATGTGTGTGAAATGGTAAGATATAACTTTTTTTCCACATAAGTACCAAGTACATTGAGACATTTGGCATACAGCTTGAGACGTTTCAAAAAGCCTTCCAGGAAAAACTGAGATATTTGAGTACGGAAGAAGCATTTAATGGCTATGGGCGAACGACAAAACTGCTGATAAACGCGCAAAACACCGTTACATATTTGGGTAGAGGTCGACTGAGGTCAAACAGATGGACTCGGAGAAAGTGGCCCGGGCTTCTCAGATCTAGCATTATGTTGTAGAATGACAATGCGCCATCACACTCGGAGACGAAAATACAAAACCATATTGAAACTCTTAGTTGAAGCACCTATATCATCCGCCATACAGTCCTGATCTCGCACTAAGTGACTTTTATGTGTTTTTGGCTTTGAAGGAGAATATCGCAAGGAGGGTGGAAGCAACGCTGAAGTCAAACGAGTCATCAAACGTTTCTTCTGTATGAAAAGCCCTAAGTTTTTCCTGGAGGGTTTTTTTATGCTTACCAAGCGATATGATAAATGTCTCAATGTACTTGGCACTTATGTGGGGAAAAACTATGTCTTATCTTTAATGTCTCATTCTATTTTCTGACTTTCCCACACAACTCTGACCACAGTCGACAGGGGAAACTTATTTACCGACTCACCATCGTAAATCTATATCTATATATATGTTTTTACATTCGTTGACTATTACTCTTTAAGCATATTAGAATATTCATTTTCCTTTTTTTTAACTCTAGATGAAACCGGCAGTTCATCTTCATAAATAGGTAAGTTTCTGATTAACTTTATACTGACTTAAGCATACATAATCACTAATTCAAATATGGTCGTGACTTACTTCCTGTTATTAATGCAAAAAACGACTAGAAGTGTTTTAATAGCTTATTAAGTTTCATTCTTCCAGTGAATTGTGAAATGACTCAACTTCTGATTTCTACTATAGTATCTAAGTGTCATGAATGCAACACGTCTTTCTCGAAAGCATTAAATATTTTCATTTTTTAAGGACGTATTGGAAACAATACTTTTTATTCATCATATACATTTTCAAAATTTTGTTTGCCTGTATATAAGTTGTGATTAAACCATAGGAAAAATTGACAAATAAATAAGTAGTTCTTAAAAATTAAAAAAAAATTAACCAGAATTATTATCTTTCAGAGCGTTTTATACATTCCTAAAAACCATGATAGGTCTTCCAAAAAGTCTCCTATTGTTGGTAGCGTTTTATTTTGTACTATTTTTATGTAATCTCTTGTTTTTCATTTTTCACTTAAGATGGGAATTTTTCCAACAACACGACAAGACATATAGTCTCTTATTACCTCCTTCATCGGGTGCTTTTCTGTGCAAGCTTTAGGCAATTCTTTATAAGTGCTTCATCAGACATAGGTACTACTTTGATGATCAGAAGTACAAAAATTACATTCATTACCTCATGTTACTTCCCCCCAGTCTTTGATTTTCGTAATGAGTCATCCATTTTCCTCGCCATTTGCTTTTTGCGTTGAAAATCGGGCAGTAATGCTTTTGGGCAAGCTTTGATGTCTCAAAATACAATTTCTAGTAGTCTTGTCTGTGATGTCAAAATCTATTATTTAAAAATTTAGGGTGAATTAAACTATTTGTTTCAAGTAAGCGTCTTTGTACAATATTCTATCTTCATGCTAAGTTTTTTTCGATCGATGAGATCACACTTTGTTCACAAATGAATTAGTTTCAGAAAATATTTCAAAAAACCTAATGAGAGGGAAAAGACCATATGGTACATCAGTAGCAATATGGTAAATAGAATAAACCTTATTCCTCAAAAGTATATTATTTTTACCTTTTATTACAAGACAAATATGACAATTTAACTGTGATTCCAATATTTTCCACCACGCCAATCAAATTGCAATATACGACTGCTCACAACACGCTTAGACATGCTGCACATCCAGCTTTTGACCTTCATCAATACTGATATCTCATTCTTTGGAATAATAGAGTATTTCATCGGTTGAAAAACATTTAAGAACTTTAATTACCTTGTCCGTATCTTATCAGGATTTGTCCAAAATATCAATAAAACTATGTTATATTAATTTGACAAACGGATACCTTAAGAATACCAAATATTCTTAAGGCCTTCAAAACGTCATTTCAACGAAATTTTCGATTTTTGAATTTTGATTTTATTTTAAAATTTGAACTTTTTTCTTTAAAATGGTGCTTGAATTTTGTTTCTATCTAATTTAGAACTTATGTTATGGGGATTTGAATTTTACTCGGTAGCTACTTTTTGAAACCGGAAGTACAAGTCTACATTCCGGAAGTTGAAAAAAATGTTTGTTTACATTTTTATTTTTCAAAGTATTGCTTAAATATGCAATAGTAGAAAATTTATACACTTTAAAATACGAATTTGAGTTTTCAGAATATTTAAAAATATAATTGGCAACAGGTTTTTACTAATCTTTCTATCCAGAATCTGGCAGAAAAGAGAGTGCGTTATTGTTTGTTTACATTTGCTTACGATTGCACAGCACTTTCTAAGTTTCTGTTAAATCCTTTTTTATTGCTGAAAATTATAATTTTTTTCATTTAAAATAGGAAACTTAAAACAAAGAATTAGTTCAAAGAGAAATCGACAATTTCGTGGTAATGGATCTACTAATAAAGATTCCAAAAATTGTAGCTTAACAACCACCAATGCCAGCTCTTCAAAGATCAAAATGCCTGCTGTTTCTGATGAGGAAATGGCAGAGTATGAGCGTAAAACACTTACTGGAAATAGAATTACAGATACTGATGTCCTCTTAAATGTTTTTTTACAACTTTGTTGCCCAAGATATTTCGAAGAAGGCTTATTGCTTTCTGAGGATTCAAGATATGGTTTGTGTTCAAATTGTGTTATAAGGTGTAAACATTGTAACTTTTACTCAGGGTTTTCTAGTTCAAAGAAAACTTTAAACCGTCCTGAAGTAAATACAAGATTTGTTTATGGTATGAGACAAATTGGTAAAGGTTTTTCAGCTGGGCTTAAATTAGGTGGTACGTTAAATTTACCCAGACTCAGTAAAACTGCGTACACTAATCATGAGAACAAACTGATGTCTGTGTTTCAGAAGTTAGTGAACTATCAATGCAAGGAGGAGCTTCTGAACTGTTAGTGTGCTACATCCTTCTAAAAATAAAATAGTTGACTGTGGTGTTTCAGTTGATGGAACATGTCAGCGTAGGGGTTACACTTCCATGAATGGGTGTGTCGCAGCATTGTCAGTTGACACTGGTAAAGTAGTGGGCATTGAAATAATGTCGTCATATTGCCCCATCTGCAGAAAGATTTCTAAAATGCCTAAAAGCGTGGAATCGGAAACTTTTGCAGCAGATTCATGTATGCCATAGCAATTTTCTAGTCTCTGCGTTAAAAATGGAAGCTGTTGGTGCAACTAGAATGTTCCAACGTTCTATTGTGAAGCAAGGCCTTAAATATGCACAATATTATGGTGACGGGGATTCTAAGGGCTTTATCAGTGTCAAAGATACTTATGGTAAAGATAGTGTCACAAAATATGAATGCATCGGTCATGTTCAAAAGAGAGTAGGTGCGAGATTGCGCAAACTAAAGTCGAAAAATAAAAATCTATCTTGTAAAGGCAAACACATTGACTCTTTTATTGAACGAGTGCAAAACTATTATAGGATTGCTGTTCGTAGCAATGTTGGAAACCTCTCCGGTCTTCAACAAAATGTTATTGCGGCCCTGTTTCATTGCTCAAGGGGGGCCAAGAAACTCATGCATGGACAGTGTCCCATCGGAAAAGATAGTTGGTGCTACTACCAGCGAGCACTATCTTGTGGTCAAAAACCAAAAGAAAAATATAAAGGTTTATCTAATGAAGTGTTAAACATGATTAAGCCTACATATTTAGAATTATGTACCAAAGAACTACTAACTAAATATCTGCATGGCAAAACGCAAAACTCAAAAATGAGTGTTTTAATGGTATTATATGGGAGAGAGTACCGAAAGAAGTTTTCGGTGTGCTTCAAAACTTTAAAATCTGGTGCATTGTGGATGATGTTATACAATTTAATGACGGGTACAAGGATTGTGTTGACATTTAAAAAAAAAACTTAATATATAACTCCTGGTTATTTTACTTTAAAATCGTACAAACATCTTGACGTTAATAGAATTAACGATGCAGAACGTCATTCAACACCAAATGTAACTCAGCGTAGAAGAATTTTAAAAGCAAGCAGGGGAAAAAAATCAATGTTTTAGAGAGTAAAGAGGGTGTTATTTATAAATCAGGGGCATTTTAAGTATATCTAATTGTGTTTAATATTAAAAATTGCAGTTTAAAGTTTATTGAAGTGAAACTTCTTTGCGGACGGGAGTGAATGGGAAATTTAACCAGTTTTGCGAACCAGTGAAAAAGCGAACGGAAGTAGTGATTCCCCACATCCCCCCGTAACGTCGCCATGATGAGGAGAAAGAGAGTGGGGGAGGGGAAACACCACGTGACTTGAATCATATCCGTGAAAAAGTTGGACGATTGCTAAGAGGGAATTGTGCATCAAAAGTATATGTTGCTGCTATGGATGAAAGGCGCTTAAGTATTGATGACATTAAGTGGGTAACCCTTGCTACTCTCGTAACGAACTCGCGTGGCGTATTTTCGTAGTTTTATGTAATAAAAACGTGCCGTTTTCAACGAATAAATGCACCCCGAAATATTACCATTATATCGCTCTTCCCGTTACGAGAGTGTCAGGATCATTGTGTATATGTCACTAAAGTTCGCGCCAGAATCTCTACGGATATAGTCTTGTAAGCAAACACAGTAACTTCTGTTAGTGATGCATTAAGTTTATATTATAAATTTTTATTTCCATTGAATCACAAAATAAATTCTGGTAAAATAGCCTGAAACAAATGCAAAAAGAGGAAAAAAGTTTCTTAAAAGAAAGAAAAAAGAAAAACTAGTAACAAATCCTGACGAAAATCTATATATCAGCAGGTAGTTCTGTCGCAGCTTTTAAGATCATTATCCATAAAGTTTTAGTGCTGTACACATCAGAGGCTGCTGCAATCATTAGATCCGATGATGATTAAAAGCCGATTATCTTAACTGGGGACTTTAATGTTAATTTTGCTTCAGAAGAAGCAAAGCCACTCATTGAGTTTTTAAAACGGACACTAAATTTGACAATGAATACTGATTCTAGAGAAGGAAAAATTATATATGGAATCACGATTGATGCAGTTTTCTCACATTTTCTTGATTGACTACAATTGAGGATTTTTATATCCTTCTTTAGTTGCCACACACCTATTGTGTCTTTCTTCGAAAATGATGTTGACGAAAATTGAATAAATATATTTTCATACAATAAATGAAGTTCGAATTTTATTTGATTAAAATTAACTCAGCAGTTAAATATAATTAGATCTATTCCTGCATTTACGGCCAACGTCCCCAAAGAAATATCACTTCTATTGCGTGGCTTTCCACGCTCTTTTTTTCTTTCTGATTTATCTCAAAATGCACTTTTTTAACGTATTGGCATCTCACGACATAAATATCAGAAAATTTGTGAACCAAATTAGTTTAAATTTTACAAGTACATTTATTTTATAGATTTAAAGAACCCCTACCATTTCCATGATTATAGAGAGTTGATATGTTTTTAGTAACTAAGGTGTATATCATGTCTATTAATAATTTTTTAGTGATTTTTCAATGTTCTTTTACTCGAACCTTGATAAAAATTGTAATAATTTGATTATCATTAAGAAAATAGTACCAGCCCTAAAAAATGTTATGATGATCAACATCAAATTTACAAAAAAGTGATATTTTTTTTTCATTTGAGTTATGTGCGTTATTCTAACAATGAATTTAATTACAATTTTCACTATGTTTTTCTCTCTAAATTTTTTTTGTACTATAATAAAATATTAAATGTATTTTTCATAGTTTTAAGTTATGTTTCATCAGTAAAAAATATTTTAATAGCAAATATTACAGTTTTTCAAAAAATTTTCTTCAAAGGTGTACAGACACCTTAACATTAAACTAAAAATACCCATACAGAATTTTTTTAATATTTTTAAAATACTTATACATATCTAGATATGTGAGGGTAGTATTACGTTTATTAATATATGTCTTGTAGATTCATTTTACAGGTATTTAAAAATAAACTATTATTATGACTTTACGTTTTAAAAAAATGGAACGATATTACTCATAAATATTTCTTTGAAACTTTTTCTTCTCTCACATGGAAAATTGTCAAAGAAGATTTACTCTTTTTGAGTAAACAATGAAATGTCCTTATTCTCATTGCTTCATTACACACATATTTATGATTTGAAAATAAATATTCCTATTAGGTGGATCGTTTCCAAATGTAGGAAAAGTGCACACCATTAAAACGCAGTTTCTTTCAGACAGTATCGTAATTAATTTTTGAATTGTTCACCCATGAAAACATTAATTATTAGGAACCGATTAACACAAGCAAAATCCAAAACACAACTAACCTAAAAATTAACTAACCTCACACACCGGGATAAGTCAGTGGTGGGCAAATAGCGTTCGACAGGCCACATCTGACGAACTAAATGTTTGGGGGTCCGCTAAGAAACCGTTCAAAAGAATATAGAAATATAGAATATAGAAATATTTTTAAATATCAACAAATATCAAAATTTACGAATCTTGACATCCTAACACGCTTATACTTACGTTCACAAAACTAAACATATTTCTTTAGCCGTATAATCGGACTGCATGCTCAAATATTTCAAACTTAGGCTCCTCAGGTAACGAGTCTATATTAGCAGTAACGGAATATGAAGAAAAATGAGAATGTAGGCTCCAAATACTTTTGTGACCTAGTTCTCTCAGAACTTTTGAAATCCCAAATTTTAGAAGGATCTCTTTCTTGCACTTTTTCTTACTACAGGAAAGCGATTAAAAAATTGACTTCACAACCACATTTATTTATCCCGCAAAAAGACCTAATTTTTCTTGGAATGATTTTCCATGTCCCCATATTTAATATAAAGACAACTATTTTTCCTTAAATGTCACATTAAGTTCATTGAATTTAACAAATACATCATCTCCAATATAGTGTCTCAATTTCTCATTTTCTTTTTTTTAACAAAATAATTTTTAGTGATCATTTATTCTAAAATCTCCAGATCATTTTATAACTTTACCAAAGCTCAACTACCCCACGTCGTTGAGGTATAAAATAGGTATTTATATACTATATCTCCACGTTCTTAAGTCATACTTGAAATGTCTATGGATGAAAACACTCTAATTGTGTTCATTGCATTAGAATTAGGAGCCACTAAATATGTTAAGTCAATTGAAGCTTTAGAATTTCTCGCCTGATGCAAAAGGTGTTGAAAAATCAAGAAATCAATGTCTGTGTATTGTGCGTGTAACTTGTTTTTTAAAAGTTAAACCTTACCTATACGTATTTTTCAGAGAAAGCTCTGGCACAATTCCTTATACTTGAAATTTTATTCCGGGACTGTTGATTTTTTCCTCACAATTCACTGTACACTCAAGAAAATGTTTTCAATTTGTTTTATCTGCGTTGATACTAGGTTAAGAATTTACTCTGTAACAACAAAATATTCATTAAAACTTTATGAATAATGATGAGAAAATGTACAGTTCCTTTGCTATATTTTTCATCCATTCCAAATAAATTATCTATATTTAATGCGTCGCACTATAGTCATTTTTGTCAAAGAAAGGCTTTTAAACTTGAATTTCACATCAGAACACATTACGTAATCTACCGTACACTGCTTAATAAACTCACCATCTGAAACTAGATTGTTTGCATTTATTTTATTGTACTGTAGCACGATTTTAAGAATTGATTGTTTTTTAAGTAATATAGAGGCTTCTTCCACTATTCCACACACTCCGATGCTTTAAATTTTGATTCCTACTTGGAAGGTCTGCAGCCCAATTCAAAATGTTTTGTTTCGTGATGTTTTTTTCAGATTGAACCCTTAAGTATGGATATAGTTTTATGGTACAATAAAAACAGTATTCTATTCCCTGTATTAATAAGGGGTATTTCTTTGTCCAATCTTCATAAACATATAGGATTTATGAGTAACATAACGTTTTTCCAAAGGTTGGTGGTTTTCCTGTAATTGTTAAAATTTACAGATTTACTATTGCAAAGATAAATTAGAAAACAATCAGATAAACCGTAACAGCTTTGTGAATCGAGTCTACACTGAAATTACGTATCTAGGATTCCGTAGTAGTAAAAAAAGAAATAAATATTCGGTAGCACTTGGAAGGATCAGCATAATTCAAGGGGAGGGAGGTCAGGCCCCAAAAAGTCTGACTGTGTCACATGTGATTCACAATCCAATCATTAAACTCTCCTGGCCTAAAAAGGTATAAAAAGTGTCACAAAATAATATACACTGCTGGCCACACAAAATACAACACCAAGAAGAACCGCAAATATCACAGTGAAATTTGATTGGCTGATAACATGTTGCACAATCATAGCCTCTTCAGACGCGTGAGTATTGACAAAATCAGTAGCTAGTGTAGCCGCAATTGTTAGATATAACCGCTACTGCCCGCCTCGGTACAGAATCAAAGAGAGTCTGGATGTATCATTTGGGACCAACTGCCGATGCGACTTCCACATATTGCTAAAGTTGATCTTGTGTAGGAGCAGTGGTGTATCCCGACCCTGTCATTAAGGAAGCATGGGCCGCACTTTTTCGATTGTCCATAGATTGGGAGAACAAGCATGCCATGGAAGAAATTCAAACTGATGAGTAAATAACTCTTGAAAATTGCATGCCACTTGTGGTCGCGCATTATCCTGTATGAATATAGCTGATGTCAAGCGCTGAATGTATGGAAGGAACACGTGCTACAACCCCTCAGAGATTTAGATATAGCTGTTCAATGTACGAGCAATAGGTACTAGTGGGGGGCGGTGAAATCCCATACCACCTAGCAGCCTCTCACCACAGTGTCTCCAAACTCGAATCCGACCATCGTGATGTTGCGTGCAGAAGCGGAATTTGTCAGTAAACACAAAGTCGTTACATTCTATTGTACATCCCATGGTTCATCGCAACATTGATGGCGCAAATGCCTGTGGTTTCCAGTCAAGGTTCTTCCCTTATATAGACCTGGCGGGTAACGCTACGCTCACCCATGATGTGCGTCTACACTATAATGCTACTGATTTCCGTATTTCATCGCCACCAACGCATGATGTAAATTCCACATGTTTTGCATGCTTCCTTCATGGTGTTGTATTTTGTATGGACAGCAATGTAGTAGCCGCAAAATAATCAAACTGAATAAAAAGAAAGAGCTAGCGATGAATAGTTACTACATATTGCTTGTACGACATACATTTATTAATAGTTAATGTAACATGTTTTTTTTAGAAATATTACATGTATCAGTACAAATGTGTTTGTTAATTATCATAAAATATAAGGTTTAACAATTCTGAAAAAGAAATAGAAATAATAAACAATGTTGTCTTGTTTTTTGATTGATTGCAAACTGACAAAAATAACATTTCAACAATGATATAAACGCTTAAACAGTTTTTATTTTACAAAAAAAAAAGAAAAAAATTGTATTACATAAAATGTCAAATTGGATAATTATTTACCCATTTTATAAAATTGAAGATAATGTTTGTTGTACTATATATCAAATCTTTTTTCTCCCATTGACGCTATTGCACCGAAGATTTCGAGATGAAGCCTTAAGGTCTTATAGAAAAGAACAACAATGATTATTTCTGAAAACTTCTCGAAGCATATTACATGAAATATTTTCAGTAAGACTGGAAACAACAATGATATATATAGTATATGCATATGGTTCTGTAGGTTGACCTACTTATAACAGTAATGTTTTGCATAAAAATCATGAGTTCACTGTTGGCAAATACTTGTACGAGGGGTGATCAGGAAAAAAAGTTACAAGAAAGGTTACGAAGAGGTATTTATTAAAACAGATAAAGCACAATAGAAAGTTAAGAGGCTTACGTGCCTATCACATTTCGGCATAATCACCAAGTCTATTTAGGCGTTTATCAGAACGTAGAACCAACTTGCTTAACCCGTCTTGGTAGAAATCAGGTCCTATTCACATTGAGCCAAGTCTCGGTAGAAGTTTTTACAGTACTGTCTTAGAATATCGCTGCACAACAGAAAAATTATGCTGCACGGTACCATGGCTCAGTCCTAGCTCTGACAAAATTTCATTCAGAGTTCCCCGTCGATCATTTTGAATCATTTCTTCGATCCATGCCAGGTTGATTTCTGTATCGAAGAACTTGGTCAGCCACTTCCTGCCATTTTGCGGTTTTTGAAATCCTGTCTACCTGATTGAAAAGAGTGACACCATTTCGCTACATGGAGTCTGCTCATCCTGCTCTGGTCTCTCAGATGTGGACACATTCTTTGCCTATAAAAATCGAATCACGTCTTGCAATTCCAAAAGAGACCAATTTCCTAAGCTCTTCCATTTCAATCGTCCTGGACCATCTAGAAACCTTCACTACCTACTCGCAAACAAGCTATATGACAAGTGGTACCATTTGTCTACACTCTAAAGCCGGGGTAAGCATTAAGTCGATCGCGATCGACCTGTGGACTGCCAAGACATTTTGGGGTGACCGCCTTCACATAAGATCTTAGACGTGTATACTAAAAGAAACACAGGTGGTTATCAAAATACAGGGAAATAAATACCAGTGAATAAAAATAACATATTTTTTAATGCATTTCGTAAGCATTAAAGTAAAATAATAGCTACCAGATTTTTTTTATAAGTAGAAATGTATATATTCTGGTAGTATTCGGCAGCTTTTCAAAGTTCTGTAAGTCTTGGATTTTTTTTAAAATCGTAAGATGTTGGATCTCTCAGATTTTTAAAGAGGTCTAATTGTGGTAGCCCGTTTAGTTGGAGCAAGTGTGACCGAAAAATCCCAGTTTCTAGATGTACAGTGTCTAAAGCCATGACTGTTTACACACAGTGCAGAAGACAAGCTCGGCAGAACAATATAGTGGGAATAGAAATGTTCTCCTTATCTCTCCTAAAACACAAAATTTTTCTCCTTCAAAAGGACGTAATTTTAAAAGAATAACTTTTGGAATCTAATAGACGAAGTAAAGTATCCTACAAATAATCCTAATGTATCCTAATATAGTAAAAAAAGCTGCAATTAGTTTTACATTGTTCTTTCGCTATACCTGCGTGTGTAAATCTACATTTTCAACGATGGATATAATTAAAACAACATATGCCCGTTTCACAGACGATCGCTTAGAATGCATTGCGAGATTAACAGTTAGTAATTATATACTCAGATATTCAAGATTGGTACGGATAGTATGCAGACTAAATCTACTGCCGAGATTTTAACTACGAGAACTAACTTTAAATGGAAATGATTTTTTTTAATGTATTTCGAATTGTTTGATAATAAATGGATCATTTGATCATATTAAATTTGTGGGTGTAGTTATTATCTTTGTATTTTGCGTTTTACTTAAAACACAATTTTAAAAGTGTATAAGTTTTCTTTTATTGTAGTTATGTAGGTAAGTACATATTCTGTACTTATTATTGTTATAAAATAAATATTGTTGAGCTTTTTTTTGCTTATCACACCTACGCCACAGAGTGGACCGCAACACCTTGAAAAAATTAGAAGTAGACCGTATCATGTAAAAGTCTGCCCACCCCTGCTCTAGGGTAATAAAAGTTCTCCAAAATATGTAGTTTTCAGATGCTGTTGCGTGTAACCTTTTTTCTTGATTATCCCTCGTATGTTTAAAAAACTGCTGAAATTGTGGTGAATTAGTGTACTGCGTGGATTTGCTTCTTACCAAGTGTAAATTTTTCGTCTTTGATAGATGTTTTGGAAATATGACTCATTACAGAAGCAAGCCAAATATACTTTTAGTTAATGATTAGATGAAGAATCCCTACAAATGTCAAATTCGCAATTTAAAAAAATTATATGCATGTTTTTTCGTAATTCATTAACATAAAATTACGAACAATTATATGTACAATTTTCGGATTGTATAAATTTGCAAGTAAAAAGAATTATGTATATATTTTTAATGAAATTAATAATAAATGCATACTATAAAGTTGTTTTTGCATGCACTTATATGTATTATTCTTCCTACTATTACATCCTGATTTATAAAAAAATTCATTGAATGTTTTATTTTTATTTTTCAGATATTGACATCATTAAGGACATCCATTTTGAGCGTCTCAAAAATTTCGGTTTCAGTAAATTCTAAGCAAGTAAAATGATTAAACTTCGAAATAAACTATTTGCAACAACTGATGATTTTTACCTGTTTCTCTATAATAATTTTCACAAACTTTGCGATAAATTACATGAAATGTTTTAAATAAACTTTAAATATAAAAAAATTATTTATTTCTGTAAGAAATTAAGAAATAATTGATCCAGACTTAATTTAGAACAATTTATACTCTTAGGTTTTTGTTAGTTATAATAGTACTTGTAACTACACATATCATGTGATGTAAAATTAAGTATCATGGAAATAATCAATTACATTTATTCCTTAAATGTAAAATAATAAGTAATAGTAGGATCTAAAAATGTAGTTTCTAAGATGTAAAATAGTAATATAAATTCATACTTAACTTAAATTTAAATATATTTTACACACACGCATACAAAATCGAAATAATTCATAAAGGCTGAACTCCTTCGTAAATATTATTCTTATCACTAATTTTGAAAAAAAAAAGAATGTAGTGAAAACCACACGTTCGGACGAAGAAGTTTTCGAAGTAGTGTAAAATGTTATTGAATACATCTCAAACATTTAATTTTATACTTCTAAACAAAAACATAGATTAAAAGTAGTAACATGATAAGGAAATAAATATATATATTTTGTTGTAATTCAAATGGTTAAAAAATATTGAAAAAATATTTATATAAATGCATACAATAAATAAACACTAACTGTATAAAAATATATTTTGTAAATAACACATTTTTACAGGAGATTGATTTTTACGGGTCTTGTTTTCCACCTGTTTTAACCCATCACTTTTCGCGTAGGGTGTGTCATATCCACAGTCTAACTTTTTTCAATTCTTCTTCTAAACCTTTTTTGGAAAATGGATAGTTTCTCGTGCAGCTGACTTTAAGGTCATATCCTTTGAGGGGCCTTAGCCTGTAAGCGAATTCTTAATATCTACTTTTGAATATAGCCGCTTTGGTTATGTCATATCCTACGCGTGAATCACCTTTACTGTTCCAAATGCATGAGAACGTTTTAAATCTTCCTTATGCTATGGCTTGTTATCGTAGTTACGATGAAGAAATTTGATATTTAAGCAATTTAATAGATACAGTATTTAATAGAGTACAACAGTATTTTGGGATGAAGAAATTCTCTTCGCGGTTTTGATGATGAAAAATCAAATATGATGAAGAGTATAACAACAAGTATGATTCCTCTATTGAATTCGATCCAGATTTAGAAAAAGGAGACACTGCTGAAAATAAATGTTTTATTTGTAGAGACACAAAAACATTTGAGAAGAACGTAATTTTAAAGGATATAAATGATACACATCTTATCCACTTTCAGATGAACTTTTTTTTAAAAAAAGAACTTTTGCTGCAACAAAAAAGAAAAAGAAAAAATAAATTCAAAATTTTTTAAATTTTAAGAATAAAGAAGTTTACTCCTATATGTTTAGTTTGAAAAAGATGCAGATTAAAAAAAAATAATATCCAGTGAAAAGATTACATTCATTAAAAGGCGATTAAATAAGTGTATAAAAAATGCACTGAATGCCCTTATAAAAAGAACAGAAAAACTGAATTTAGATGTGAAAAATGTAATAAACATGCTGTATTTTCTACTTTTCTTCCTTTTAAACCTTTGTATACAAATATTACGGTAAAAACATAATGTAAACACCCTTGGGTATGACACACCCTGTGCAAGAACTTTAGGTCGTTTTTTTCACTCGAGTGATTCCGGGTTAACTTTATTTATAAAAATAAAACTGACAAGTAACGCATAATGGTTTGTAAAAAAGAAATCCTGATCTTTGAATTTGTATATGAGTATATACTAGCTAAAAATTCAGAAAAATTAAAACGATTATTTATATGCATTGCAAAATATTATTAACAGTTTGATATATAAAGCTAAATATATATTTAACAGGAAATATTGTTTAATTAAACACTTTCGCCGTTTTCATTATGTTTCGAGCTATATTTACATGTGGTTATCAAAATAATGGAAAAGCATATTAGATTTAGAAAGAATCCTTTATTAGTATGGTATATATATATAGGACATCATTTGATTTTTTTGTAATGCATCTTGCATTTGCCTAGGAATAGATTCATACAAGTTTTGCATAATGTTTTACTAAATAATGTATCATTCTGCATGGAGATACTGTAAAATTTCTATGAGATGTTGGTAATGCAGTTTTTCTCAAACTGTGGGGCGCGCCCCCTAGGAAGGCGTGATAACTCATCCAGGGGGTACGAGCATATTGAAAATCGAAAAGAAAATATTATTTAAGAAAAATTTTAATTTATTGAAGGAAAACAAACAAAATACATTTATACATAATAAAAAATAAAATACACATTTACATATTGATATAATAAATTAAATAAATGTATCAGTAATGTGCAATGTGTTTTATAATTAACAATACTAAGTTAATAATATGTTTAATAATTACCAGTGAACCCATGGGCTTGTCATATATAAAATTGCAACCAAAAACTAATATTTATCTGGATAATTTTTACGGTTTGCAAATTTAACCCATAAATTGCCTATTTAAATTTGCATGATTACCTCCCCAAGGCCACAGTTTTCCTCGTGGGTGAGCGTATGTGATGTATTGGGGGTGGGGTGAGGAGAAAAGGAATGAATAAGCAAAATTTCTGAACATATAATTTTGTCAAGGTCCTTTTATTGCATTCCAAAGCCTTCGGAATGATTTTACGAATAACAGTGCACAGAGAATATCGTACTTTGGAAAGACATATATAAACACCCGAAGCAATAATCGCTTTGGTTTAGCGAAAAGTTTATATACGTTAATGGAACTTAAGAGGTTAAAGTAGTATTGTAACTTTAGCTTCAATGTATAGTATTATTGAATTCAATACATAGTTATTGTATAGTTAGCATAGTATTGCATAGTTATTGTATTTTCGTTAGTTAGAACAAAAACTGCATGTGTTTTACTAAAAGCAGATGCTATTATTTTAAGAAAGTTGCCATACTTTCTAACGCGTTTTACTCGAATGTGTTTTTTTTTTCTTTTTTAAAATACTCAAACGGGACAAACGATTGCTCAGAAAGTTTTGAAAATAGTAAACTGAAATTCTTTCTATATCTTCTGTATAATAGTAATGGTGTTTTAACTTTCAGATTTATCAATCACTGTTTTGTTACAAATTTTACAGTGCCTTATGTGAATATAATCCCTGTCTTTTTGAGCAGTTTCAGATAATAACTAAGATAAAATGCTCCAGTTTTTGTAAAAATTAAAATAACTCTTAACTTGAAGGTCATTTCTAAATGAATAACACAGCAACACATCAGAATTGCAAATTTGTTCGTAAACGTTTGGTACAAAACAGGCCGCGCTTATGTTATTTTTGTAAATTATTACCAATTTTTTACCATTTCAGTAATAATAGTTTTATTTTCTCTTCTTACTTTTACCATATTTTAGTAAAATGGAAACACTACTTTCTTTTTAATCAAAAAGCCACAAAAATATCTTCATATCGCTAATTTTTAAAACAAAAAAGTTGTCACAAGCTGTTGGATACCTCTCAAATCAGTTCTCCGCTAACTCAGTGTGGCCCGCTAGCTAAAACAAGTTACCCCCCCCCCCCGAAATATACTGAATTTCCTTTTTCAACAGAACTAAATATGTGCAGGAAACATTTGAAAGGCTGGAAAACGAAAATTACTATACAGTTAAATAAACCACGAAGAAAATATTAAAAATATTGAACTTTAATCACTTGTATTTCTTACTATTATCATCCATATCGAAGTGAAAGAAAACAATTTAACGCAAGGTTGGAGATAAACATACATTTAAAGAAAATATCTATAGTGTATTCCATTATCAGTAAAGAATGTTTGTTTTTACTCATGTTTCTGATTAAATGAAAGTAGTCAATACATCACCGTATTTTTCCGTCTTCCATTGAAAAAAAATTGGCAGTTATAGAGACTGCCGATAGAAGTGAAAACTTAGAACTTTTAGTATTAAAATTTGAAATTTCATAATGTTTGAATTAAAATTATTAACATCAATCTGGTTTTCACATCTATTGACACTCCGAGAGACAACTAAATGCATGTTTATATGTTTTTTTATTATTAAAATGTATTACGGGATATACAAGATCATGACAAAATATAAATACAATTCAAATGAAATAACAATTAATATAAAATCAAATTATTTATGGATAGTATTTGAATTTATTTAAATTTCAATGTACTTGATTTTTAACATTATTTTAATTGTTTGCATCATTGCCATCATTAATTTCAACAATACTTAGACTTTTTGTACTTTTAATTATTTCATTTTGTTCTAAAAAAGATACAATAGGCTTACGGTAACTAAAGTAAAAAAGGAAAATGTTTGATTCAAATTAATCTAAGTATCGCGTAAAAACCGCATCGATCATTGTTTTATATTTTGTAGTACTGAGTTTTCGATCATTGGACAAATTTAAATTAAGCATTTCATTTAGAAATTCAATTTGTGGTAGATTTGTATCATCTGCAAAGTTAATATTCAAGTCTACACTTAAAATGATCGGTACATTATCCTATTTTTCGCCAAATCTTTTTTCGAGTATTTCAGAACCTTCTTTTATATAAATCATCAAATTTTCGAATAAAAATGGTTGTATATGTCTCGTAGCTTTTCCAGGCGAAATATAAACGGCAACCACATAAACATGTTTTGCCCATTCTCGGAATCGCAACGATCAATGCACAGTACATACACATTGAACTTTTCCCTAAATCCATTCAACTTCATTTATAAGATATACACAGGACTATACGTCAGATGTATAGCTACAGATATACTGCTATAAGCATTTCAGTGACGCGAACGCACGGGATTTCAACCAATCCAAAAAGTGTCTAAGGCGAGTGAGTGAGTGATTTTGCGGTTTATTGGTGCAAGAGCCGATTTCGGCTATACTGCTCCAAACATTTGTTTTAATATCTGTGGTCTAGACGGGAAGAGAAAGAATGAATGAATTGAATGACAAGAAAGAGGGTCGAAAATAGAGAAGGATCACTAGGGTACCCCGGGTTCGTGAAGCCCGTGTTTACCAAAGACAGTAAACCCCGTGGGAAAAGGAAAAGATCACTAGG
>BMAO01009983.1:0-24954 GCA_019973975.1 Trichonephila clavata
GTCTGTGTGTGTGCGTGGGGCAGTGGAAGCCGAAAGGTCACTATGGATGGTCATCATCGTGAAAACGTAACCAGTGTTGATTGTGTATTGAGTCGTGGTTCTACTAATGTTTTCACTGAAAATCTACTGGATAGAAAGCCAATGGATGTGAAATCTGTTCCAGAATCAAATTCCTTTTGTAAACGACGGGTGTAAATTTGGAAGTTGGGAGATAGACTAAAGAGTCGTTCTCCTCACTTGGAAAATATTGAAATCACGAGGTATAGTCATTAACAAATAAATTTAGTGTAGAATAAAATTTTGTTCATAAACAATCCATCAATGAAGTGACAAATATGCAAAAATATGATGAAAATGAAAAATACAAAAATTAACTTCATTAGATACTGTTTAAGACTGTATTGACCATTTTCATCCATAAAGTGTTGTTAATTCAATGAATGTTTCAGAAGCAAAAACTATAAATTATGTATTCTTTATACTCAATATGCCATTTTACAAAATGAATAAATAAATAAAATAAAATTGAATTGTTTTTAAAGCTATTTTTTATTTTCAAACTAAATTTTTTAAATAACTGTTAATAATTAGACAGAGTAATAATGGTTTTCTATCGTTTTTGCTAATATACAAACTTGTAAAGCGAGCCATGACATACTTTTAATTTCATATATATATATTCTACTTTTGCATGAGTTTCATAACAGCATTCAAATAAATGTAACAGTTTTTAAAACATTCAGTGTTTCAGTGTTTATTCGCATTAATATCATGTTCTATATAAAACTGATTATTTCAAAGTATTCTGTTATTTGACTCAAAGTATAGCGAAGAAATGTTTGAACTGATCAAATGCATTTTGGCTCTAAGGCATTCACTTAATAAATCATCAAAATAAAGAAAAGTTTCAGCAATAAAAAGCCTAGTTTAGGAAGCTATTCTGTTGGAAATCTTTAAAGATGTTAAAAAAATTCTAAGAAGTCCTAAGAGAAATGTTACTGCATTGTTTAACACCTTTCTCAGATAATCGCATATTTATTAAGCAATTTCTGGAATATATTGGAATATTAATCAAACATTAGGCATTTCTTTCACGGTACATCACCATAATTTGGTGTAATTACTTCTAATCACCTTTTCAGACTTACGCATCACCCCTCGTTCTTTTTTTTCAATTTACGTCATCCATTGGTGCGTCTCTTTATTGCCAGGTAAGGCTTTGAACATAAATTTTCTTTAGAAAAATACTTGTTTGGTGTAATATATTCCGTTCATGTAGATTTGAATTAAATCTCTGTGAGAATTGACAGGATCATTTGTTCTTTATCAGGTGACAAGAGGACTGACATTTATTAAAATAGTTTCACCACTTGTACTGAATTGTAAATAAAGTTTCCTCATACTAGATACCAATTCTTTAAAATAAAATGATTATATTTAGCTTCTAGACAATCAACGACTGGTGTTTCCTGTTGAATAATTTGATTGCGTGTATGATAATAATTAACAAAGTATGAAAATTGTCAGCTTACAGATAAGTAACATTAGGTAATTAAATATGTCAAAACATAGATGTTATTAGGGGTGGTAGTTGTAGAATATAAATGTTTTATTATTATTTACGAGGAACTAGAACATAAATTTAAGGGGGGTTGGAAAAACTACATTTAATTAAAATAATTAGAAAAAACTTTTTTTTCTTTCTTCATGGGAAATTGATGAGATGCGTATATATATTCTTGATATTAATAGGAATGAAAAGAAGAAGTACCAAACAAGACGAGGGTCTTATTTTTGACTAAGTCCATATGTTAATGCATACCATAACATGGTGTAAATAAGTGTTCAACAGAATCTCATGAAACATAAAATGTCATGAAGAAATGGAAAACATACATTTATATTTTGATACATTCAAAAATAGAAAACAAATAATAGAATACAGAATTCAAGAAAAAAATATATATATATTTAAAAAAATGTCTCACACATTGGGGTTGGTATTACATATATTTATTTGAGAAGTTTTTATGAAATTTGTGAAGTTGAAAAAAAGCGTATAATTTTTCCCTAAGAAAATGTGCTACACACACACAAACTTACTTTACTTTTTTCAAGTGTTAAAGAATATTAATGCTTGCATTCTCGTTCTTTATAATTTTTATGAGTGCGTGATGTTAAATTTTCAACAGTGGGTGAGGTAACTTCGGTGAGAAATGGTGTGGTTTAATACATAAAGTTTTCTAAAATTATTAATTCGCTTAAAATAAAAACTTATAACAGTTATTGAATTTTCAGAACATTGGGCTTACTGAAATGTTTCAAAGACAAATAAATGTTTTTTTAAATTAAACCTTCGACAATTAGGTGATTTTTATTTCTAAAATGTATTAGGTTTAAATTTAAAAAGTGAATTTTTCCCCTCCGTTTCAGAATTTGTGTTGGACTTAAACGTAATCTTTACAGAAGAAGCAATATTTCGGAGAAATTTAGTATAGTTTTAACAGATTGTATTAAATCGTCCAGATATTGGAATTATTCTTTATACTAATATTTCCAATATAATAAATAAGATATTATTATTAAAATATATTACATGGGTATCATACCAATACAATGCAGCACTTTTAACAAACATTTAAATCGGCATTTCTCAAACTGTGGGGGCATGATAATCCTATCATGAGGGCATATAAAAAAAGTCAAAAATGAAAGATTTAAAAAAATATATTAGTTTAATGAAAGGAATCAAAAGAAAATACTTTCTAATATAATAAAAAATAAAATGCATATTTACACTGATATAATATATTTATAAGTGTATCAGTATTCTGCACAATGTATTTCACCATTTTCATCAATACTAATTTGAGAACTAGTTTATTACTTATTACAGACCCCATGGGTTTGTCATATACAAGATTATATACAGAGTTTTATTCTTTTCTTGCTAATTTTTACCGTTCATAATTGAAGATGGGGGATAATTGGAGGGGGCATGTTGAAAATTAAGATAGAAAATTGGGTCACACATATTGAAAGTTTGAGTAGCACTGATTTAAAAACATTGCAGTTTAATCTCAAGAAAAAAAGATTTTTCAACCAAATAATTTTATTCGTCTGAGTATTTTATCCCGTCATTACAAAGCAAGTTTGTCGTTGAGATTAAAAGCAGTCCTCTTCATATAGTGAATGTGTTTGGTAAATATTATCACTTTTCACTAAGGCTGTCAGGAATAAATGACATCTAATAAAGAGAAAGCCATTATTCTTCTAAAAAAACCGTTGCAAAGTATTTTTAGAACGTCTTAACTAATTGGTTTCGATTGTTTAAATTAAGTTATTTTGATGGATGTATTACTCTCATTGATCTAAAGAACCAACAGTAATCATTTAAGTTATACACATTTATTTTTTATTCGTATAAAAGTGAGATATTCGGAATGCTATTTAACAGCTGAGAATTTTATAATAAAAATGTCAGATTAACTGTTATGCTTTTTATCCAAGAAAACAAGTAGATATATTTTGATGTTCCAATCCATCAGTATAATTACACAATGCAACCAAATGGGAAAGTTGTACTCTCTTGCAATCTTCTCATGTATGAGTTTCTCAGGCTTAAGTCCTCAATAGCTGTGGAACCTATTTTTTTTTCCTGAGCTGAGAAATATAACATAAGCTCTTGTGAATAGTTTCAAATACATAAAATTTGCAGTGTTCTAATGTATCACACAAAATATTTTAATTATTATGGTTTATGGGTATCAAATACTTATTATTCTACATAATGAAAAATTCCGAATAGAATAACACATTAATTATACTTTTATGTGTGGCTTTCAGTAAAATATTTTGTACTTGGACAATAAATAAGGTATTAACTAGCTTTATTATCTGAATGGAACTATTATTAAATAAATGCATTTTTATAAGTATACACAAATAAATATTAACAAAATACATTATTTTTTAGTACTTTCTTTAAGAGAAATGATATCTAAGCAAAAAATTTCAACTTATTAGTTAACTCTTCTCAGTTCTCTATCTACAAAAGTTTATCACGAAACAAAACTGTAAAGTATCGACGAAAGGTGAATTCCAATTACATTTTGTGAATAAACCAGTAGACAGAACTTTTTACTCATGAAAGACCGAGTTTCTTTCAGCATAAATTATATAACTACGCCAACAAAACATTTGTCGAAAGGGAAAAAAGTACTTTTTTAGAAAACTAGGCATCCATTTTCAACCATCCTAACAAACACAAATAAATAAACAAAAAAGAGAAATAAAACTGAGAAATATTGTTTGGTTTGCTTTTTCATAAATCTTACTGTAATGGAGAGAAGAAAAGGTTTTCAGTGAAGAAAATAAAGCAAAAATATATGGAACTTGAATTGTCTCCAATCAAATGGCTATTTTGGGGAGGATTTGGTGGCTTCAAAGGTAATGTAAAAGAAACTTGAAAACTATTGAAGATAATCCACGAGGATGAGAAAATAAACTTCTGAATTACGAAAGTATTTATGCAAATGACCATCTATGATGTAATTTAATGGAGGTACCAAGAAAAAAAATCCATTTCTGATCACAAATAATGAGCTTAGACAATGGTTTATGAAATTTTATATATTGGAATTTTTGTATATTTAAATACATTGATTTTTTTTATTTTAACTAAATATAATAGAAGAAATATTGCTTAATTTTATATAAGTTGTTAGATTTCCATTTTAATGCGAGTGCACGTGTTTTTGCCTTTCACTTTATATCATAACACTCATTTAACAGTTTCATCACAATCATTTTCAATGATCTATTTAAGCAATAAATATTTCTTTTGTCTTATGCATATACATAGGAATGTGAATTCGCCTTCAAAGCCCCACTTTCTTCCGATATAGCATGCCATCAATCCAGGAAACAGCTATACGGCGGAAATTCATTATATTTTCACCAATAAAAAGCTAAGAAGAAATGCCATGCAAAGATTGATGCTTTAATAGATGTCGTTGAGACGCCAAAGTGGATGTGCATTTTAATCGATGCGATTATGATGTCGAGATTAATTTATTGAATGGAGATTTTTGAAAACATCTCTTACTTAAGTTATATTTAATTTACTTATATTACGAAAGATGAGGCCTTTTAACTTAAAATACCCGGCGTATAGTGCACAACGGCGTATGAAGCACCACTATACTTTCAGGTTGTATTTTTTAAAATTTTTCGTTGTATTCACCGTAAAACGCCCTTTTTTCATGAATAGATCTGAAATGTACTTGTACAATGTTCTTATGATTTGAAGTCGTTGTTCTCTACACCTAGTATCCCAAGTTTTAGAAAAAGAAAACCACTGACACTGTAGAACAACAGCCCTTTGAGTTCATATTTAATGTCATTTCTTTTAAATAAAGAGTATTTTGATTTTATTTTTTCCTATTAAAAATGCGCATTATACGCCGGATTTTACGGTCAATGCATTATTTACAGTAGTACATAAAAATAAACTATTCAAGAAATTATCAATATAATATGGGAAATTTGAATCCTTCAATTCATTTAAAGTTAGTTTAAATGCTAAAAAAATGAAAATTCAAGCATACTTTATAAAATTAAGTTTGAAATTTTAAATTCATTCTTATTAGGGTATTAATAATTTTAATTTTATATTTATAATTTTGTATGTTTTCTTATTATGCATTTTTATCAATAAATATATTGCTTACTGTGCTTGCCTCTTCGAAAAAGCAATATCCTAATCAAACCTCCGTCCAAGCTTTGCGGATTCAACAGCACGACGCGTGGCGCTGGATGATGTTCTTTTTGTATGTGCAGTGTTCTTTTGACATATATTCTTATCATCTTGTCACAGAGCAAATATCGACTCACATCCGTTGGGACAAATAGATGAAGTAAAATTTACATGTAGCAAAAAAAAATGTATCGTGCTCCTCTATGATAAATGGATTGAAGAACATAAACCAGTGTTCTGTACCCGTGTATAGCCCATTAATGTGAAATCTTCGGCACAGAGTAGTGGCAGACAGAGTATTGCTGAAGTACACTGATATCCAAAAGAAAAGCATAATTGATAATTATATGAATAAAGAAGGAACTGTAAATCAGAATGGCGGGAAACGTGATATGCGAGTGTAAAATGGTTATAAAATAAGGAAGCAAATCAAAAGAATGATAATAATTAATTTTATTATCCAATGTAGCAGGTTGAAAGAAAACTGAGCATAGAAAGGATTCACACTTTAAAAAAAAAATTTAAAGAAAACATTAAATAAAATACTAATGCTGCAGTTTAATAAGGTGTGTGGTAGCCTCTGACAGCTAGGCACACTGCACAGTGATTTACCATACTTGGTATGAGATGATGAATGAGTTGTGGGCTCAAAAGGTTCCAAGATTCTTGGAGAGCTCTCTTCAGTTCTGTAACGGAGCTTGATGGGTGCGAAAGGGCTGCAATTTGTCTCCCGAGCATATCCCATAATGCTTGATAGGATATAAATCAGGGGAGTTCGCAGGCCACGACATGTACTGCATGTTTTCCGTTTCAAGGAAGTCATAAATCAGCACCGCTCGGTGACATGGCGCATTATCATCCATGAATATGAAGTCAGGACCGACAGCACCTCGAAAAAAGCGAACATAAGCATCAAGAACTTCGTCTATGTATCTTTGAGCACTCACAGACCCCGTGTCAAAGGAATGGAGGTCTGTGCGGCCGTCCATCATGATGCCTGAACATACCATTCCTCCCCTTGATGTAAAATGATATCTTTCCTTTAAGTTTCTTGATTCAAAACGTGTTCCACGTTCTCTCCATATCGGTACCCACCGAGAATCACTATTCAGACTAAACTGGGACTCGTCATTGAACATCACATTGGCCCACTCTTTTACACTCCAATGATGATGTTTCACACTCCAGTTCAAAGGAGCATGTTTATGCGCAGACGTTAGGGGAATGCAAAATGTTGGTCTTCTGGCATAAAGGCCAGAATGATTGAGTCTCCTGTAAACAGTTTGTCTCCAAATTCGTATTCCTGTGGTGACTGTGAGGGCCGAACCCAGTGCTATGGCAGTACTGCCCCTCTGACGTACTGCACTTACTACTAGTTATCAGTCTTGTGGTGACAGGTTGTGACTCTTGGTCGACCTGATACTGGCTGTCGGGTAACATCTCTCGTTCTTTGAAACCTTTGCCACAGTCTTGAGATCACAGACTGGTCCCGTTCAGAATTCGAGACACTTCGGTTTGTGATCATGAGGATTCCAGCTTTCCAACGATTCTTCCTTTCGTAAACATGTCCAATTGGGGTCTTTGTGCCATCATTCACCTTGTTTGATGGTTAACAACGTTCCTTCGCACAGCAGTTGCACGAAACTTGTCTGAACTGCCTATGCTGCGTGAATCGGTTTCTCTGCGTTCCGACATGTGCCGGTGTTTCATGCAGGACGTAGTCGAATGAAAAGTTTTGCCGAAACCCAAAGTTTCTTCTTCACCCAATTAATAATTGCAAGAAATTTGAAATAATTTTACGAATATTTACTCCATGTTGTTCGCATTTTACGATTTATACTTTTTTGACACCAGTGTACACTGAAACAATAGATGTCTCATGTGAGAGGACTCTATAGGTATACTCCACTTGATTACTACAGTAATACATTGACATTCATAGAAGCAGTAGCCCTTGGTTGACCAGCCATATGTCTTTGGACAACTCTTTGGCTGATTCGTAAATTTTTGCATAATCTTAAGGTAATAGAACAATGAACGTCAAAGAAAAAGAATTCAGCATCCAGCTTCTAGCATTCTCATCAAACGTTTAGCATTCATAACCTGCCAATCAGTTTCTGGAAGACGCATAAACACATTTGTCTTGAAAATAATTGTACGATAATCCTAACCATTTTCTATTAACACTAACATGTAACTAATCCCTTTTTCACAATGTTGGCATTTTTCACGATTACTACGTTGAATATATCTCTAAACGAAATCTTGATTGTATGTATGTTTATTGCGTAGATGCAACTTCCATTTACTTCTGCATTGAATCCCATTCTCTCAAGTTAATATTGGCTTTCCATCCGAAATTAACAATTTCCTCTCTGGGCTTATATTTTGGCAATGGATATATGCAGATGTTCGTTCACACTTTCAGGAAACGATTTTGATAGCTAATTTTTATCGATTTATCCCGTATTTTTTTTAAAAAAATTTGCTTCTATCTGATAGCCATGATTCTTTACAATAACTCTAGTTCGAATTTTTCATGAAAGTAAACTGTCGTACATTCATGTAAATTTTATTTATACCATTCCTGTTAAACCATTTTCCAAAGTCTGTTCAGCGTTCTTAGATACCATTTTCCTAAGACTTGTTTTAATAAACCAAAAACATAAAGGTTTATTGCAGAAGCATAGGGTGATTTGTCACGTTACAAAATGTTTTGTAAAAATTTCAAAATCGTTTTCATAAAGTGTGCAATACCTTCTGTACCTTCTGTAAGTGTGCTTCCTTCTTCACTCACTTTTCCAAAAGTTAAGCAAGGAGAGGAAAATGCTAATTTCGGGAAGACCATCATAATTGAAGAGGATGCAATTCGCTGCAGAGGTAGATGGAAGTATGCAAATATGTTAGATAACAGTCAATCGTGCTTTCATGTCAAGAAATATGCAAAAAAGGCAGTCTTATAAGAAGCCAGCTTTATGAAGGGTTACAGAAGTTGATTGTAAGTTCTGATAGAAGGTGTTTAAAAAACTTTAGTACAATTTGTTTTCAAGACATACCTATTTCTATGACTTCCAGAAAACGAATGGAAGATTCTGAGCACTGGCGTGCTGGTGGGGCGCATTGAAGCAGGGCAGTCGATCACAGATGTTGCTCTTTTCTTCGGCGTTCCTCATTCTGTAATTTCACGTTTATGGAAACAATTCCAAATCACACAGACAGTTGTCCGAAGGCCCGTAGGCAGTCGCCCAAGGGTTACAACCCCCGCGTAAGATCGATATATTGCTATTGTAGCCAAGCGGAATCGCAGAGCGACCTCCACACTTGTGACATATATAGTTACAGCGTCCATTGGTAAGGCTAAATCTGCAGCTACTGTACGCAGTAGATTACATATGAATGGACTGTATTCCCGGTTATCTCGAGTTTGTGTTCCTCTATCCGTCCAATCAAGAGGGGCATGATTAAAGTGTTGCCGTTAACATTACAATTGGACTGTGTCTGACTGCGGCAATGTCATGCTTACTGATGAGTCAAGATTTGCTCTGGAGCAAGATGACAAGCGTATAAGGATATGGCGTAAACAAGGAACACGCAATCAACCCCAAAACATCCCCGAACATCACGCATTCTGAGGCGGAAGCATTATGGTGTGGGCAGGGATTTATTAGGATACCGCACCGACCTGCACATGTTTAAACGGGGTTCTAGACGACTGCCCGGTATTGAGATGAAGTCCTAGAACCTATTGTGAGATTGTACGCTGCAGCAGTTTGCCCTACTTTTGTTTTATGGACGATAATGCACGTCCCCATAGAGCTGACATAGTCGCTGACTACCTGGAGAGTGAAGGGAATGCGCGTATGGCGTGGCCAGCATATTCGCCCGACCTTAATCCCATTGAAAATCTTTGGGATGCTCTCGGCCGTGAGCACCTAACGGCCGGTGGGCCATTTTCCCACCTCCACCCATTCTTATTGAGCTGGAAACTGCTGTACAAGAAGAATGACGATTGCTTAATTTTGCGGTGGTTGACCACCTAATTGAAAGCATGGTCAGAAGGTGTAAACTTTGCATACAGATGAGGGGGGGATCACATTCCCTATTAATGTCCTTTTTTTCATTTTATGCTGTTTATTTTCACTTTATACATAATTCTGTTTAAGTCTCCAGTATGACATTATCAAGTCCAGTAGGACAAAAATTTAACATTGTTTTTATTTCTGTATATCAGTATTGATTTTGTTTGTATAAATATATATGATACTTTTCTGCTAAATTTTTGTGTCAATCAAAACAGTATTTGTTGATTGTTTTTGAATTTGACATCTTCGTGCTTAACTTTTGGAAGTGAGTGTATATATAAACCACGATCGTAAAAAATACCTCGACTTTTTTCTAAAATCTAGTTATTTTAAATGGAAGAAAATCGAACCTTTCTTGATTTAATTTTTGATTTTTTTTCTGATCATATGCTTGCAAAATACTCTTAAAACTCACACACATTCTCGTAAGAGAAATTTTTGGAATCTGCTTGTGAATTGTCTATAAATTTCATTGCGGATTTAAATTCTTTTTATAAAGAAGATATAAATTTTCCTCTCTTCTTTTACATTTCTTCCAACAATTATAGCCTGCAGCAAAAAGGAAATTAATTTCTTTATTGTACATGTTGTACATCATATTACTGTCTTAAGAGAAAAGAAAAATATTTTAAATATTCCGACGTATAAATGATATTGTAATGCATATTATCATATTAACAAATATGTTTTAATTACACGTTTAAGATTAGAGTAAGAAAATATTTTATCGGAAAAACTTAAAGCATATTCATATCATTCTACAAGTTATTAGTAGAGTATAACTGACAGTCTTTCTTTTCCTTATGAATAATCTAAGCTCGTAATTAATTTATCATGCTCATAAAACAGCTTTACGAAGATCCAGTTTTTTTTTATTCTCTCTGCCTCATAAAAAGCTATACAAATTTTTGCCTGGAAGTAATCGTGTGATCTTGTTTTTGGCTGTACAGTATAGTTTATACAATATAGCGGTACAATATAGCTGTACAGTATAGTTTGTCATTTATTATTTGTATAATCAAATAGCCAAATATTTGACATATAATAGTTTAGGCAATATACTTAAAGAGATTTTATTGAAAAATGTTTTTTTTTCTAGAACAATGTTGTACCTCCTTAATCTATTCGCTTTTGTTTTCATATTCTTCAGTTTTTCATTTTACATATATCGCAATTTATTAGAAATTAAAATCAATTTCAACAAAGCATTGAAAAAAACACCGTATAACTTTTGAATATTTTCAAAATAATACGATGTCTCTGCTTGCAGAAAATATTAATATGTATCATATTACAAAATGTGACGCAAGAAAACGAGTCTAAGTGTGTAGCTTGGAAAAAAGAAAGGAGTTTTGTTGACACTCGTCTTCTATCAATGTGATTATTTTCACTTTAACCAATCACAACAGTTGGGAGTATTGCGTTTATTGCATTATTGACCGAACGTGTGCAACTATATTCTGCCGGAAAAAAGTTGAATCAACGCTTAAGTTTTTAGTGAAACTTAAGAAATCCGCGATGAAATCATTTCAAATATTAACCGAGGCATATGTGGAAATGAAACTTTGTCTCGCGCACGTGTGCTTGAATTGCATAGGCGGTTTTCAGGAGGAAGGGCCAGTGCGGAAGCGGATAAACGTGCTGGATGCGCAAGTTAAGCGATTAGAAGTGATCGGCTTAAAGTACTAAAAAGACTTCGGGAAAAATTTACGAAAAAAGTCCAGAATTCGGTAGTGATGGATAGCTGTTGCTCCAGGACAATGGATGTATTCTCACGACCATACTTGTTAAGCAGTTTCTGATCAGTAAAAATATTAGTGAGAAGGGACAGCCTCCTTATTCACCAGATTTGGCCTCTGTCTCTCTCATACACTTTTTTTTATTTCCTACAATAAAATCTTGCTTAAGGGATCCCATTTTACTTCAGATGAAGTGGTTCAGGCAAAAATGGAAAATCTCTTGAAGGGCTTCCCAAAACCTTCGTTCCAGAACTGTTACCAACAGTGGCAGCACTGAATACAGAAGTTTGTAAATGCTGAATGGAACTACTTTGAAGGTGATATGTCACGGAAAACTGATTCTGTACATATAATGATTTATTGGACCATTTTCGAATTTTTGTGTGTGTCACACTTTATATATCGAAATAATGATTTGAAAACTATTAGAATTACTGTGATGCCTGAAACATAATGTATGCCTTTCTACCTCAAATTCTGTTTTATGTTTATTGCTTCTGTTCATTCTTATGAATTACCATCATTATATATATTTTCGTACATTATTTATGCTGGCAATCAATTTTGTGTGTGAGTTATCCATATACACACCAAAGAAAACACTTTTGTTATAAAATTACTGTTAGTTTCTGAGATAATGTATGTTATATTTTAAGATAATATAATTGTATAAAAAAAGCAATTATATTTGTGCACATGGATTTCTCCCTGCTGCTATATTGAGGACATCATATGAAAATGTTCCTAATTTATAGATTCATCGTTACTTGATAAGGTTTTAAAATTTGGAGTATTTCCATCTTGAAAGATATAATGAACTAAACGTCATGGGCAGACATCATCGAGGTTTACCTGACGTAATTTTAATGTTTTAGTGGAAACAATGCTCTGTTCAAAAGAATTGCCTTATCCATTTTAAAAATTGCGTTTAAAAGAAGTGCATTGAACTGAAATTCTTATTATTTAAGAACTGTTAAAACATTCAAAGTAAAAAAACTTTTCAAATAATTGAATAATTTTCTAAATATTAAGAGCACATGAAAATATTTAGAGAACTTAATATAATATATAGTAACAAATTCTTTTTCAAAGGTATTAATTTTAAATTATTTATACTTTAGTGCAATGTAATGTAAAAATGTAATAAATAATAGCAGAGTTGATTTTTAAGAAGCACTATCTTAATCTCATGCCCATTAGAATATTAACTTTAGAAAAAATGTATACCTTGCAAGTATATGTAAATATACGTATATTATTGTAAGACAAACAATATAAATGATAGCTTAACTTATATATGATGGAAATTATTTATTAAAATAGAGATATATATTGTTCATTGAAGCTTTTTACTTTCAGAAGTTAAACGTAAAAAGCTTTTTCTAATGTGTGTATGTAAATATTTTGAAAATACTGGGCAATATTTCTACAAAGTATGAAATGTACTCGCAAAACTGTTGAGAGAACTACAAATGTGTTTTCTCATCCCTTTAACCAAATATATGGTAAAAATGCAGCTCTAAAAAGTTATTGCCTTCTTCATGCATCATGTATAAGAAAATAGATATACAGACTTCCTTTTCCTGATACGAGGACCATTCCAGCAAAAAATATTTTTAAGAAGGAAGGTTTTACGATGACATTTTTTCCATAAGAAATATTAAAAACTAAAATATGAAAAAGAAAAGAAATTTCATATTTTGGGGTATTAATCTGTCTCAATTAATTTAAAATATAAATAGTTTTAACTTTTGAAAAATCTTTGAAGTAACTGTAAATTAATTTTTGCAGGAATTTTTATAAATAAATTATTACGAAATCAGATTAATATGCAGCGGTTAAAACAATTATACCTCCTTTTAATATATATATTACACTGATACATGAAATAACTTTTTATTTCATTTTTTGTATGGTTCTCAATTTTTAATATTAAGCGAATACAACCTTAAATACTTATTTGCTGTCTCTTGTCTTTCTACAATTATATCCATCCATTGGTTCCTAAGTCGCAATCACTATTTTTGTGGTACAATCATTTCCTTTATGGCATCATTGGGACATGTGCAGTGAAATCAAGAAAGATGCAATGATGCATATTTTTTTCAAAAGGAGTTCCTGCAGAACTTTTTCATTTTGATTTCCCGTTTTGGAAGCTTGTTGCATAGCTGTTGTGAGATTCATTGGAAGCCAAAACACTACAAGCATATAGGGATGATGAATTTATTTATTTTACAAATGCCACAGACTACAATAGCACCTATTCCATTAGCGCACGTGCTCTCCAATATTGTTCGACAGTTGAGTTAAGGCTAACTCACGACCAAATGTTCAGAGGTCATAGGTTGATCAGAGATACACAGAGTACAGTCAGGTGAGCTGGAGGTACCAATTCTGTAGAGATGCGATCTCAGACAGTCATGACCTGTCAAAAGTCAAAAATGACTTACAGCAGCGTTTCTAGGATCCCCAGGGACCCAAGACGGGTCCTTGTTCAAGATTGCCCAGTTCTTATCCTTCGGCATTTTATCAACTTCCATTTTAAACTTATGCTTAAGGGCCATATTAGAAAAAATCCTTAAGGTATGACAGGCTGAAATCCTCGAGGGTCTTTGGATCACAAGGATCTCCTTTTTTAGCAAGAAAGTCAGCATGCTCATTCCAGCAATGTCACAATGAGACGGTATCCACTGAAAAAGATATTTTATGAAAAAAATCTTTTAAGAATGATTTGCATTTTAAAATTCTTTGTGAATTACAGAGGTAATTTTGAGATAGAGCTTGTAATGTTGATTTAGAGTAGGAAAAGATTACGGCCCTGTTGAACTCGAAGCTTCTTAATTATAGTTGCTCTACCGCTACTGCAATAGCTTCAATCTCGCCAACGAAGTCAGTAGTAAAAATACCTAGTGGTAGGTAAAAGCTAAGCAATTCACAGATGATACCGGCTCCATTACCATGGTCTAAATCTAGAAGGGAGTCATCAGTAAAAACATGAAGCCATTCGCTTTTTGGGAATCGATTGTCAATAGTTTCCAAAAGAGATGATGTAGAAATGTGATGTAGATGCTGTTTTTTCATGTTTTGGGAAATAACAATAATTCATATAGGTATAAATAAACATTTTACTCTACAAGGAGAAAATTAAGTTTAATGTTAATTGTTGATGAAACTATATGTCGTTAATTTGAAATAAAATCCCATTTTTAAAATAACTACTTAGTAATTGAAAATATAAATAACAGGTTGTGGACAACTTCATTGATGAATTTATTTTATGCTTTCAACAAAAGGCTTTATTGTAGTCTTCTCATTACTTGTATATCAAATAAAACTGATATATTTGACATTTGCGTAATTTAATGTTATTAATTGTAATATACATACGTTTTAAACTAAGATAAATCAGTTTCTGATTTGTTTTTAAGTATAGAATTTTTATAAAGATATGACTTTCATCAGATTTTTTGCATTGTTTTGCAAAATTTTACTTAGTTCGGCATGATGAAAACTATTTCATAAATTTTACTGTTTATTCTTACTTTTTTTCTTCTGTTCTTTTTTTTTCAAATTGAAAAGATTAGGTTGACATTTATAATGAAGCAAAGAAAAATCTTGTTTTATTATAATTTTTTAATAATGTAATTTTACTAGAAATAACACAACCTGTGTCCATAAGTGATGCCATATCTATTTAAAAGTGTATCAGAAATTCAAATATTCTTCTTCTAAAACCTTAATAATTGATAAATGATGTTACTTTCTGCATAAAAACTTCAAAAGAAAAGCTATATGTGTGTATATGTTTATTACTCAAAATGAAATTTCAGAGATTTGAAAACATCTTATAAATTTGATTATGTATAATGTTTTAAAAAAGTAAAGATAATCAATAGTCTAATTTTTTGAAACATTGTAACAACTCATATTTGATAATGAAGAAAAATATGCTAACCATTTCATCGAGATATGTCTTCTAAAAATAAAATGGTTAAAAAGATTTTTTGTAGATCTTTCAAGAATATATTTATTAAGTTACGAGAGAAACAGCAAAATTCTTGCTTTCTGATGGTTACAGAGAATAATTGATTTCATCAATGTAGTTTTTCACTTTCAGTTAACAGATCTGAACAAATAATACACTTTTTCAAAATATGAATTAAATCCTTCACAAAATAAGTCTATCTCTAAATTTAAATTTAAAATCTTAATAGTAAGCCAAATGTTGTAAATATATATATGAATTATATAACGCAAGTTGTGTATTCTCCTTCATTTAGAAATTTTGTTCACTCAGGTTTTATAAGAATTATTAGAAGCAAATTGAAATTTAAAAAGCGTATGCGTCCCACCACCGATTTAATTTGATAAATATGAAAACACAAATTAAAAATTGTAAAGTTATAAGTATTAATAACTCAAAAAATAATTAAAATTAACAGATGTCAAATTATTTGAATGTTTTATAAGATATGATTCTTTGTAATGAATTAGATACTTGTGAGCTTGCCATAATTAGAAAAGAAAAATTAATTACTTAAAAATAATATCAAACCTAAAAAGCACGCAGCATCCTCTTCTATCTAAGGTGACTAAGGTTTCATGAATTCGTTGCAAGTTAAAACTCCCACTTTGATACACCAACGAGCATAATGCATACACTTCAGCACATCATTTTTTTAGTACCTTGTATCGTAAAATGCAAAGAGCTCCAAAAAACGAAACGTATGCTAATTTCCTCTTAGATACATAACTGAAAAATGAGATAAATGAAATAAGATAACTAATACATTTTCATATCTTATGTATTATTTTGTACATCATATGTCTAAGGCATAATTATTTGAAGTTTAATTTATACATATGTAAATTATAATTATATATTAAGTTATCAAGTATTACCTCATTAAGCGTCAAGCATTCTCAAGTCCGTTTATTTGCATTACTGCTAACTTACTCTATCATTTTTAAAGTACTATGCAGCCTCTTGTATTATAAATCTTTCAAACTTCTGGATTTTTTTTTAATGGACAATGTTATGATATACAGGGTGTTCCAGGATCTTTCGGACAAACTTTATGGGAAGGAATGGGACATCAAAAAGATTCAGATTTGCATAGCAACCCCTGATAGGAAATGTTTTCGTTCGGCCCTAGGTGGCGTTGTGCTCAAGAACATTGGTGGAAACAGATCCACATTATAACAGTCATTTGATCCAAATCAATAACCAATTCCAATACTAAATTGCTCTGAAACATAACTATTTCAGATGATCTCAGTCTTGTGTCTTTTCGTCTTTTGTACCTGCCACAGTACTTTCCCATGGCGTTTCCGACAACGATTTGCTGTGCAAATCTGAATCTTTGTGATGTCCCCTACGTATTTTTAAAGTTTGTTACGTCCCACTAATTCTGGGACACTCTTTATATATGAAATATATATTATTCTTATATATATTTTCTTTATAATAATTGTTTTCATGTTCCAATTATATTCTACTTTCAACATTTAACTCAATATTTCATTAAAAGAAAACTAGTTGTACATATATACTACACACTATTTACATCGTAATTGATGCGTAGTTCATAAATCAATCTCTTTTTCTGGTGGTGAATCAGATCCTGTCTTTTGAAAACAGGAATCAGAAGATAAGTTTTAATGTCGAGGAACATTTATCAGGTAAATACCTCTTTTTATTAATTTTATCTTATATTATCTTCAATTGATGGGTTTCGATTTTCGAAAAGATCGTAAGAATGTCCATTTGTTATTATCATCCTTCAATGTGTGAAAATATCAAGGGATTTCTTAACTTATTGGCGAAGATATATTCTTATTAAGAGGAATAATAATGTCAACATTGTTCAAAAAAATAAATGATTGTTTCAAGATAGCTGGGATACAGTGTAAAATTTTTGAAGGTATGACTAAATGGATTCTTCAGTATTATGAATGTAACATTTGTAAATTCGTTGCTTGAAGCAAATAATAAAGACACTTTCTGAATTTAAAATAAAATCATTTGCAAATTTTGAATTACATTTTTTTTTCAAATTTAATCAAAGTTCAGTATCATTCATGATTTTTTTATCATACTGAAGTAATTTAAAATCTCAGATATAGAGTATGTCGCAATTCCATTTTACTGTACTCTTAATCATGTAGAACATATTCTTACTTCTTTCAAAATCTATTAGGAGAAGCAATTGGGAGAATCAAATTTTTGGTTTTATCTATCTACACACACACACACACACACACATACACACACACACACACATACACAACACACACATAACGTTAATTAATATTTACTTATAGCTCGAATCTCCTTTATTATTGTCATCTAATTTTTAAATCCTAATACTGTAAATCAAAACATGTCTTGATTTATCTTTTTCTAAAGTATTATTATGGTATATTTATTACTGATTTTTTAAACCTTAAATTTTGGATAGATTTATTGATGACTTCGAGAAATACAAGATCAGTAATTGTTTTCATGTGCCTTACTAAGTGGGATTTAATTTTTCTTAAACAATTATGTCATTTTTCTACAAATATAACTAATTATTTCCTTCACCTAAACACGTGACTTTATTTTTATAGTGCTTTTTTTCCTGTTCTTCCCTGTACATAAAATCTTGATATTTGAATAATTCCTTCTCTTGCTCTTTGTCAAGATGTAAAGCGCACGTGTATTTTGTTCTGGATCGTTTCTGTGTTGTGTTTATAAGATCACGAGGAAAAATAAATCATGCTTCTCTCTTTCATTTGATGCTTTTTTCAATTTGTTAGGAATAAAGCTTTAAATTTATGGTATAAAACGTTTTTAAGAAGGTTTGCTGTTATTTTATTTCAAAGAAGAATTATGTCACCTTGCATTTCATTAACACAAATATTTAAAGAAACGGATTTGTGACGAGGACAGAACTTAATTTTTGTAATTTTTTCACTACTAGGTCAATTGCATGCTTTTGATTTAGATAAAAAATATTTTACTTAATGCATCTTTATTATTTATTATTATACATATTTATTTGATATAATATATATATATATATATATATATACGATTAACTTTTTTTACCATATCAAATATGTCATTCAATCAAAATTCTTATTTGACTAAAATTAATTATTTATTTTAAACCTCGAAACCAAAACATGGCTTTTAGGGCAGGTCATCCAATCCTTTGTGAGTTACTGGTGTTATATTTTTGAAAAGGTACCCCCTCCCTCTTATTAGTAAATCCAAAATTTAAACGAAAGTAAAAAATAAAAGAATTAAAATTTAAAAGTTACCTCATTTATTAAAGAAAATTAAACTTCCGGTTTTAAAAAAATATGCTTAATTTGAAATTAGAGATCATGTTAATTAGAAGAAAAAATTGAAATATATAGAGGTTAGAAACTGTACGTTTAGAAGATATTTATTTTTTATTAAAAATTGTCCATGTTTAATAAATAATTTAGCTAACTAATTTGATACTAAGCAATTTATAAAAATTATTTAAAGTTGAGCATGTCTCGTTGGAAAACCCACTACATATTCCTGCTGGGTTTTTTTAGTTAAATTTCTTTGGCGATGTTCTGTATAACTCCTTCGAAACGTTATGTTTAGATAATAACTAGTGTAGTCTTATAAAACTTGAAATAGCAATGTTTATCTTGAGGAAAAATATTAAATATGTCCACAGAATCATACCTCTTTAAATATTCAAAGAATCAATTCGTTTGAAAAGTAGAGTGACAAAAATATTATGCTCGTCACTAGACTGAGTTTCAAAATTATGAGATCCGTTGTCAATATCATTTGGGCGGCTTCAAGGAATCAGAGTCATTCTTCACCTGCTTTTGATAAATCTGTGATGGACAAGTTAGCCTGAAATTACTAATAACGATCTATAACAGTATCTTCTGTCCGCAATAAGATTTGAATTTTATTAACGTTACACTTTTAAAGCAAGCAATGCAAGAGCTTATAGGGACGGACTTAAACACTTTCAAACTCAGTTAAATTAGAGCCTCATTGCTAGCACCCTCTATTTCAGTCCAAATTAATATGTGAGGTTCTTCAACCTTAATAGATTTACCGAGCAAAAGTTCATCTACATTTTTCAGAGGCACTACTATTTTAAACCACGATTCAACATCGGCAGGGAGATCGTGGTTAATATTGATGACTTAATGCTTTGAACTTATAATTCTTTAATAGGTAGACCTATTATCTTAATCAATGAGCTCTAACTTAGTTATCTAAATGGAGAATATCCTAAAAGATGGCAACGAGTTATGAGATTGAGCAGCTTATTTGAGTAAATGGCATCGAGGTTATTTGAACGAACTCAACAACGCAATAAGTGGCAATTTCGAAAGAAAACGTTAAGATAGATATGGTGTTCGCTTGATAATAATATGCTCCATTTAAATGACAATTGGGTGGATTTTAGAGCTGTATAAAGGCGATGATACTTAGTTCGAGTTGTGAAAGTAGACTGAAAAGGAGAATATAAGCGAGGTATTTCTCGAGTGTGTTTACTACATGTGTCATTGATTGATATTGTATATTTAATTTCTGTGAATTTATATTAGTAAAGATTTTTAGAATGTATAGTTTTATTTGTAAAATTTGATTTTAATGCATTTAATTATAGTTCGTTTATATAATAGAAATTTGTTGCATGTAACCATGGCAATAGGGGAGAACGTTAACGCCCGCCTTCTTTTGATGATGTCATTGATAGGTAAGTGCCTGTTCCTTATATAGTGCATGTTTTGTAATTAAAATTCATTGTTTTACAGTCTACTTGCTTGTGTTGTGAGTTTATGTGTCTAGTGCGTGCGCAAATAATGTTTACATAATAAAATATAACAGAGAAAATACAAATTTCAGATTAAATAGCAATTTTTGTACGAGATCGAAGAAAATGAGTCTGGCAGTGACATGTTATACATAATTGTAACAAAGTGTAAAGGAATTAGTAATGAAGAAATCTCTGTAGGATTGGAAGAAGTTGAAATACTAGAGCTAAATGGCGCTTTGAATACAGTTGAAAATCATCTTGCACTAGATTTTAAGTACATTTGAAATTGTGTGTACAATGAAAAGTCATGGATGATATCCGAGTCAAAATAACATCTTAAAAATTATCTTATTATTTAGGCTAAAATGTGTAAAAACTTTAAAAAAAAAATAACACATTTTATGAATTTTATTAAATATGAAACAGAAAGAAAGCAATATATCTATTTAAATCTGATAACTATACACTTCAGATTAAAGTGCTTCACACATGCCTATATTGAGAATTTATATGCTCAAAATAAAAATTCAGCAAAAGGAATTAGTATTGATATTTTAAAGTATTAGGAAATCATATTATACTTATTGTTTTAGTTTGGACAGAAATCCATAAAATAATAATTATGATTTAACATGCTTAGTACATTATTAAATTTACCACAAATAAATATTATTAAGCATATTAATGCCCAATTCGGCCTTTAAACACCATAGTGTGTGTGCGATATGATAAAAAGGAACTACACATATTTTATATGCCTTTAGACTAAAATCAATGCCTTATTATGTAAGAAATCTTATGATTTATAAAATACATTGCGTTAAATTTGCATATAAAGGATGCCATTATTCAATGATTGTAATTAATAATTAGGTATTAATTTTTTTCCAACATCACGTTAAAGACAATTGTATATTAATTTTATTTCAATTTGCTCTAGAACGGTTACATTTAGCTGATTTTTCCTTTTGACATCAACGTTCGTTTCATGTTTCAAAAATGTTTTTTACGATGCTGGCGGACTCAAATCATAATAAATACTGACTAAAAATCTCAAATAATGTATCATTCTTCTGTTAGAACCGAAACCAAAAGCAATTTACAGAAACGCAGAGAAAGCTTTTCTGCAACGATTCTACGTTTAGATTGTCTGGATGGTTTCTACTGCAATTTAGATTATACCTTTGTTGATTGAGTTTCAGAATTGTTGCGTTGCGTTTATCATTTTAGATGTAAATTTACATTAATGTGTTTATATATTCCACAAGGCTACCTATTTTAAATGTACAAACACATATTCTACTTTATTATATCTTCTAAGCTCTATATCCCCTGGTTCTCGAAAATAGAGATGATTTTCTTTTTATCATTAAACTGTCTATTACCCACCTCCATCACACTGTAATTCTTGATATTGAATGTCTATACTATATAATATTTATAAATTATTGAAACTAAATCATAGCATCAAACCTTTGATTGTATTCAAAACATTTTTACAGCCCTATGTATCTTAAATTAAAAAGAAAACTGGACTTGAATTCTAAAAAGAAAGTAAATTTGTCTTTTACACCTCTACTGAAAAACCGTTAAGAGCCAATTTGTAAAAACGTTTTTAGGGAATCTGTACTCAATAAAAGAAACGTACCATACGTTTTTCACGTCCTTACGTCTCATAGTTCCAAACTGAATTTTCATCACCCCCGTAATCCCCCTTTTTAACTGATTTTCATTAAACCCTTTCTTATCAGATCTCTTCTCAACAAAGGAAACATTCCTGTCAAATATGTATGCCTTAAAGTTCCAGAAATATCGGGATGAGCGAGTGATTTGCTTTTTTGCAACATAGAGTTTATTATTTTTATTAACAGTTTTTACCAGTATAATTGTATTTTGACGTACAAATTTATTTGGTTAAAAATAATTTTATAGAAAATTTCTATTTATTTCTAACTTCTTTGATTAATGATCTTCAAACCTATCAAGGAATTTCTATTTGCTACCTTAGCAGATTCATACAATCTGTGTTAAATGTGTTGTTTTTACAAAATTTAAAAAAAAATGTATAAATGCATTGAACCAAATTTGTTAAAGATGATGAATTTACAGAAATGTAATTGGAGATGTTATACGTTACGTAACTGAATTAAAAATGTGAAATATACGTTTATTCGATTATTATTTTGTAAACTTTTTCTTCTTCTTATTCCTTCAAATAATAAGACTCGTTTGTAAAAACGTATTTGTTCATACAGAGTACCGATTCAATTCATCATCTTTGGAATGTAATATACCAAAAAGTATTTTTCTAAAATAGAAACTTACCTGACAGCAATACCTAGATATAACGAGATGCACAAAATGGTGACATAAATTAAATAACAGAGGAGTAACGTAAGGAAGAGATGAATAGTAATTACACTAAAATTTTGTGATGTACAGTGAAAGAAATATCTAATGTTTCATTAATATATATTCTAAAATATATTCCAGGAATTACTTAATAAATATACGATTATCAGTGAAAGTGAATTAACACATGTTGTAACATTTACCTTGAACTTAGTAGAAGTTTATTTCGACATCTTTAAAGGTTTTCGGAAGAAAACTTCCTAAATTAGGCTTTTCATGAATAAAATATTTCGTGATTTTTATGATTTACTAACCAAATGTTTTGGGCAAGAAACGGTATATTTGTGCAAAAATATAGATATTGGTCTTTATTTGGATTATTAAATATCAGTTTATGTATGAGTATAAAAACAAAATAGATTCTTTAAAAGGAAAGGCAATGACATATTTTTATTTTAAATTTACAGGTTTTGATAAAAATACTTTCTACCAACAGGCTTTAGCAGAACGCGTTACTAAGACGATAAAACAATGTATTAACAACTGTTAACTTTATCTAGATACTGATATGAAATCCTAATCGAAACAGAGTCGAATATATATTTGTATCAATGAAAACTACCCTTTGTCACAAATTATGTTACAAGGATGTTCAAATCAAAAGGTATGAAACATCCTAACAATGGAACCGATAACATATTTTCCTATGCTACTATGTTAGAATGTAGCGATATATCTAGGGATCCGAATGGAGACTCTGGCATGCATTTGAAAGAGAACAGTTCTGCAAAGAGCACCGTCCACTGGTACGGCGCTGCATACGAGGTCATGATGGCATTCACATTGAAAACATCATCGACTGACTTACAACAAGACGTTATTTGATTTCTGTCAGCGGAAGGTGTTACGCCAGTCACTATTTATAACCGGGTTGTGACCGTATACGGGTAAGACTGACTATCCACCCAGTCAGTGTGGAAATGGAGTGCCTGTTTTCGTGTAGTCTGTGAGAGTATGGTTGATGACCCGAGACAAGGCCAGGTAAACGTAGTCATCGCAGCTGATCTCAATGACAAATTGGGTGCCCTTGAGAGAAGTAATCGGCGAGTCCGTGAATGTTGACGCTGCAGGTGAATGTTAGCGTTTGACCAGTGTGGACAAGTGCTCGACATGGAAGGTGAATGCAGTGTTCCGTTGCAGCTCACCAACCAGCAGGAGGAACTGCGTGTGGGATAGCATATTGACATCCATTTTAATATCATTAAGACCTGTTTCTGCAAAGGGAATCATCACAGGTGATGAGAGCTGCTGCCATCACTACGAGTCAGAGACAAAGTGAACAACCGGCAAAGAAAGCTTGCGTGGTGATTCATCCAAAAGTTTCGCTGGGGTGTCCGCAAGGCACCACCACCATTTTCTACGTCCAAGTTCTGATCCCAAACCCGTCCCGCAACCTGATCCCGCGCAAAAGATAGCTGTTCGTGGAGGGAAATGGCTCTGCTCTTGAGATAATCTCGCATCATACGCTCCCAGGGTCACATACTTAGAACTATTCAAATTCAAGTGGGCGAAGCTTAACCATCTGCCGTGCAACCCAAACATGCAACCCTGCGATGGCGTGAATTAGGTTCGAAAAATATTCGAAAGAGAGGTTCAACCAGGGACGGTGGTTCGAGCAGACGACGTAAAGAACTGGGTTTCTACGCGGCCAAAGAAATTCTAGAAACAAGCGATCCTTCGGCTCATTATTCAATGGAATCATTGAGAAATTTGGTTGAAATCAATAGTTTAAGAGATAATTACAGTTTACAGAAATTTGAGCATGCAAAGGCATTTCTAATCTATAAGGTTAAATATCTATTCAATTAATATTCCAATGCTTTGAGGCCGTGGTAATGTAGTGGTTCTGGTAACGAACTTTTGAGAAGTCTCTCAATTCTTGATGCCACTGAAGATCCGCCGAATAGAGGAACTGATGCAAGTTAATTGCGTCGTGGCTCAAAATACTTATATCGCTGCTGTGAAGAAGCTACGAGAGTGAAATTCCAGCTCAGATGTCCCACTCGTCACTTGATAGAGGTTCAAAACTACGAAATTAATTAATTGGCAATAGTATTCGTGTTGCTTTAGAATGCTACTTGCTTACATTCAGTCATCTTAATGTTATATCGTGATGCGGGTAGCTTGGGTTCTAGTGTAGCCATATAACTAAT
>BMAO01009984.1:0-26651 GCA_019973975.1 Trichonephila clavata
AAGACAGGAAGCGTGATTATGCAAATTAAGTTTAATACATATTAGGGCTGGACGATGTAGACATCTCTACATCGTGATACATCGGCAACTTTACATCGTGATGTTGCGATGTATCGCGATGTAAAACTTATATAAATAAAAAAAATAATGTGCCACCGCTTTCTGTACATATTAAAAAAATAAAATGATTGACCATATAAAAAATTATTCATAAGTGAAATAATTAAAAATGGTACACTTTCAATTTGAAAGATAATTTAACAGAAACAGGTCGAAACATAAAAATGAACCTGTAAAAGAATTAAAAAAGGCATTCAAATAAAAAAAAGTACTATTCAATTTGAAAATGCAAAAAATATTTTTTATTATGACTAAGGAAAATTTGCATCTCTGCATGCTTAGAGAGAAGGGAAGCTCTTTGTCTTGTTATAACGCGTCCACCTGAACTGAAAACTCTTTCCGAGGCCACACTTGAACCCTGAATACACAGATATTTTCTGGCTAGAACTTTTCAGAGATGGGAAAGATTCGTAGTGAACCTTCCACCGATCGAGGGGATCATGTTCGAATGAAACTCTTGGCATAGATAAATATTCATTGAGCTCTTTCTCAGCTTCCTGGGAAGGATTCCTTGTATTTTCTGAATTACTGTTTGAACCGAACACATCAAAAAATTTAGCCAATCCTTTCTTGTTTTGTTCTTTTGTCCTAGTTTCAATATTTTCAAAATTATCAGGATTAGATGTCTTCTGTGTTGTATAAATGTTCCTCATTTTTGCAACAGCTAATTTCTTTACTTCTTCGGGAGACTCTATAAAGTTTAGCCGGAATCTTGGATCACACAGAGTTGATAACTGTAAATTTGATGACATGGGATGAGATTCATACTTATTTAGGGACTCTAAAATTTCTGATTTGATACTGTTAAGTAGCGAACTGTCTTCATCCTTGTTTTGAAGATTATCTTTTATTTTCATATATAAAGGTAGTACAGCTGACGCTGTTGTATATTGTTCGCCGCTCAAGGAACTTGTTATGTCCTCTAATAACTCAGTCACTGTTGAGAAGTCTTCTAAGGGGGAAATTTCATTTCCCTCTAGCATCAAATGCTTTTTATTTGTGTACTCTGAAAGGGTTTTGAAAATTGGCAGCTGATTTTCCAGAAATCGTTTCACTAATTTTAAAGTGCTCCACCATCGAGTTGGACAAGCAGAGGGAAGTGTTTTTACCTCCATTTGTAGTAACTCTTGGGCTTTGTGGCTTCCATTACTTCCAACTCATTGCAAATGCATTTTGCAACTTTTTAAGCCATGCAATAGCTCTCTTCAATACAGGAATATCCAAAGAGTGATTAACCCCTATGTTTATATTGTGAGCAAAACAAGAAATATATGAGCATTCTCTAAATTGAGTTCTTCAATTGATTTTAAGATGTTACGCCCATTGTCAGTAGTGATTGACATTATGTTCTGGACATCACAATGCCCCAATCATTTAAAATACTCCTCAAAACTTCAGCAATGTTCTTACTATTGTGATCGTCACCAAAATGTGCACATGTTAGACATGCTGATTTCAGTGCCCACTCTGATGTGATAAAATGTACTATAATAGTCATGTATGGTGAATTGGCTATAGATGTCCAGCAGTCAGTTGTTACAGAAATTGTATCTTTGTTAATTAATGATAGTTTCTGCCTAATCTTGTCCCTGACTTCCTTATAGAGTTTTGGAACTACTGTAGCAGTAAAGTGCTTTCGTCCAGGTAAGCTATAACGAGGGTTAAGGACCTTCACCATATTTATGAATTATTTTCTATCAACAATGGCTGCATAGTGCACACTAAAAATTTTGTTACTGAGTCAGTAGTACGTTAAGAGGCTTGGTCATCCAACCGTTGAAAATCAGTCATAAACTTTTGTCTTTTATGCCTATGATTGTCAACAAAGTTAAATTGATTGGATTCAGATACAGCCATGTTTGAATGTGGTTGCAGCTCATCGATTGACTCATCAACAGCAGTACAAAATGGAGAATATTGCACTGTCGCCGTGACTACTTTACTTTTATTAGAAACTTCAGAAAACTTTAATGGATGAGGAAGCCTGAGATGACCAAATAAACTAGATGTACTTCCACTTTTTGCTGAAACTGGGGACCTACAAAGTTTGCAAACTGCTATATCTTCAGAAACGATTTGTCCGCTTTCATTCGCTGGTAACCCAAAATGTTCCCAAGCTCGACTTTTTGACTTCTTTTTTGGAAGCAGTTGAGAAAGTACTGGACATTCTAATGTTCGATGAGCAACTGACATCTTTTTTCATTCACACAACTTTTATCATAGGAGATTCCTACAAAAAGAATTAAATTGATAATTATTGTATACAGATGCACAAGCAAATCAATTTTACTCACTGTAATGTTGCGAGAATATCCCTTTTTTCCTTTACCTCTGGAAAAAAAATGTCTGGTAATAATTTGATCATTCGGGATATTAGACATCCGGATTTCGGACTTTATAGCGTATTTTTATTTTCAATACTTCAGAAATTCCGTCTTTATTATCAAGTATTCGAGGTTCCATTAACTAAATATCGATTTTTGCGTATTGCCGTTTTATTTATTTTTTACCCAATACCACCCATAATCAGAAAAATCGATTTTCCGGCATACAGTCGGTCATGACGATGCCGGATTATCGATGTTGTACTGTACCTCTACAAATAAAGGAAACACACTCAATAAATTACTCGGAAGATTATTTTTATGATAAAGTATATCAAAGATAATATTTGTAAAAAAAATTGAAGCCTGTGAAAATGTTTAGCTCGGATTATTTATTTATTTAGGCGAACTTTAGAAAAATTTCTGGTTATTTAAATCAGATATTTAACTACAAAATTATAAAACATTAGCAAAAAAATATTACATTTGATACCGCCTACGGACCGAACCGAAAACGAAATTCTTTGATAAATACTTTTTCCCATAAAAATAAAGTTATCTAGTTTTCTTTAAATATTAAAATAAAACTCATTTATTGAAAAAAGCACATGTGACAGACGTGATAATTTTAGAAAGAAAAAAAATTACTCTAAAAAAAACATCTGCCGCGGGATTGATTATTTTGTATAAATAAATATCAGAAAGGTTTTAATCAAAACATAAAAAATGCTTACCTTATTGACAGTAACAGTTGGCGATGTTTGCAAATAAATCAAAATATTTCCTCTCTGGACTGCAGGCTTGTACATCGGTCGCTGGTCTGAATTAACTATTCACCACGTGCTGATGCAACACAACACCGAACACCGTGATAAACGATGAAAATCAAATCGATTTATTTTTCATCGGTTTGAAGTCGAGCAGCTAAGAAAACCCTAAATCGAAATGAAGCTCATCGCTACATCTACATTAGACCGGGCGCAAAGGTTTGTCTCCAGCATTCCCCACGTGACACCGAAAATCGCTCATTTCTCACTGCTCGATTTTCGGTTTTTCTGCAGACGCGATTGATGAAAAACCGGTTTTTCCTCCCTCGGTTTTGTCGAACTTACATCGGAATGAAGCTCAGCTCTACATCGAATCTTCGGTGTATGGCTACATCGAAATGGTATTTATGGCTGCACTGGTTTCGAAATGCATCATTCGGGCTAGAAATAAAACACCGGTTTTTTGATGTAGCGTTTACACCGGTGTTTACCGATGTATCGATGCATCGTCCAACCCTAATACATATGTTTTGTATTCTCGAGTTTGGGAAGCTAGTGAAGGGAGAATATATTGGATGTGAAGTGAATAGATGAGAAGTAAAGTAAATCGGCAGTGAAACTTATACGTAAACAGTGTACGAAGCGAGAAGTTGGAATATTAAGGAAGGGATTAGTTCAACTATTGGAGAAGTGTTTAAGTCCATGCCAAAAAGATTAGAAGATTGTAAGAGTTCACGTATTGTGATCCTCAATCAAATTAGAGAGTTAAATTATTAGAGCGGTCATTAAAATGATAAGCTCTGTATAAAGTTATCTTAAGGTTAGATCTGCAGGATTCTCTTTACGCTATTTCGTCTCACCCTTGAGCTCTGACTGATCAAATTTATCTTATTTAGAGTGTTGTGTCTGAGTTGAAATAGTGATAAATAAAATAATTGAAGTTCATCATGCCGTCTGATCGTTTAATTCCTCCTACACCTCTAGCCGGGTTACAGGAAAGAAGGAATGTAAATTCCTTATAGTTTCTGTGCCTAGACGTGTTTTTTCATGTATCGCCGTCTACAGTGGTTCTACAACCTGAAGAGATGTGATGTTGTTCTTCTGCACTAAAAACATTATTTTAAATTAAATATTTCTCTCATTTATCGTTCGCTACTATCTTTCCCTTTTTGGCGAGTTTTTATTCTTTGTGGCCCGTTTTCTTGGTGTTACATTTTCAAAGTCACGTTCGTAAATTTGAAAGTACCTTCTCCTTTTTGAAAGACACTGCATCGCAGTTATAGAAATTTTTTTTAATATTTATCGAAAAGCAAAATTTACTCTAAACATATTTGAATATATTAACTATTACATGTTCAAAAGCCAAGGTTACTATTGTTAAATCTTACAACGAATATATAACACCGGATCTTTTTATATTAATAGAAAAATTGCTTGTTTTTGTATGAAGAATTTTAGGTTTCAAAATTTTGTGAACTCATATTTTTTTATCCCGTACAAGATAATGATCGCATATATGTGACCACTTCAAGAAACATGGTATCATATGTGAAATTGCGTTCCGTTATGTGGTCCGTGAACACACCAGTGGTGATCCGAATTTAGAATTATGGAATTTGGAATTATTATAAACTATAAATTTCGGCGTATTTTATTACAGTAATCATTTCATATGAATTTTTAAATGTAGTTAGGCTTAAGAGAAAAACCTCCCGGTCCTGAAAGGGTTAAAGAGCTAAATAGTTCTACCTTAATGACACATTCCAAGTATTTCATATCTCTGAGATCATCTTCAGTAGAGGGCCTTTTAACGTCTTCACCAAATATCCAATCTAATTCTTCGTGAACTTTTTTTTGTATATCTGGATAAAGACCTAGCATGTAAAGAGTCCAAGTCATTGCTGCAGAAGTTGTATCATGACCCTAAGAAGCGGGAAACGAAAAGCGTTAAATACTTATCGTATGTGATGCAGAAATCGGTATGAATTCTTTTTAAATAGTTACATAATCACAAATAATTTTCAATTATAATTTTAAAATTTCAATCGAGGATACTGCATTTAATAACTTAAAAATATAAAGTTAAAAATGTTCGAGATTATTCGCGTATGATTGATCTGTGTCGAATAAAAACATGAAAGTATGATTCACAGTAAAATAATATTGATGTGGTAAGTATAAACTTGTAGTAATTTTTTTTTATTCCCTAACTTTTCTCAGAAATTCATTATAATCTTTTCTTAATTCTAAATTTTGAAAATTTCTTTGCTAGTTATCTCAAATATTTCACTATCTTTCTCATACATTTTACCTCATTTTAATTGCCTTTGTTTTTAGTGACCCAAATTTTATTTTCTTAAACATAGTATCGATCATTGAAACAACAAATCAATTTTGATTTTTTAATTTAGAAAACTAATATTAATGTTTAAATATCACTTCAAAAAAAAAGATTATCTTGAAGAAACGTATTTTATTACATAAAAAAAGGATTTAATTTAACTCATTACAAAGTATACTTACGTGATGGATTCTAATAATTTGAACCATCATATGTTTGTTTTCATTGTCAAAAACGATTTTTAAAATTATATAATTATGTACAGTAAGTAAAGTTTTTACTCACACTTTTAGAGCATTATTAGACTGATAAACATAATACCATACCCAAACATGAAGTAAACGGTGCTTAAAGAGGAAGGGATAAAGGAAGAGAAATGTAATATAGTATACAAGATTATTTTCTTTTAAAACTCACTCTATATACAGAGCTATCTGTATCTGGATCTAACAACCGCAATGGCACCACAAACCCCGTATTCTAACTAATGGATGACATGGGAAATAAGATTCCGTGAAAAATAAGTTTCAAAATTCACTGATAGAGGTATTCATGGCATTGTAGTGTGTAATATGCTGTGACGGTTGAGAAAATTAATGGTAGCGTGAGAGTTAGGAATTGAAATATCTGGCTTATTGGCATCACAGCTATTAATTACAGTATATACATTTACATTGAAGTTATTCATAATACCGAGTATTTCATTAGAGTTCAGAATGTGCTATTTGTGATGGAGGAGGCCACAACCTTTCTATTCGGAGTTTTCCAACGGATCCCCCTTTCTGCTCTCTCCGGGATGGGGTGGTCTCTTTTTGACACACTTGAGGTTTCCGGCTCACCGTCAGGTGTCGAATCCAGCTGTTGGGTTTGCACGGCCATCGATTTCGGGGCGATGACAGATGAAAGACCTCGCAATATTTAGAGGTGCACGTGTGGATAGGAACGCTGTTATCCTATCCACAAAAAGAAATCGATTTTTCAGATGTGTGACGCGAAAATATCACAATACCTAACCTAGAATCAGCATAAAATACGGATATTAAAGCAAAACCCAAATTAATGCTTTCACATGAGACAACTGCGTCAGTTATTTGGACTATAAAAACACGTGGACTGCTCCGAAGAATAGTATTCTCAGTTGAAACGAGTCAGCTCAAGTAAATAGGCAGCTACCATTACCAGAACGCGCATTATTGTTAAAGTTTATTACCTCAATCCTCCACAGTACCTCGTGAGCTCGGACGGGGCACATATCACAAACAGCGTGGAATATTCCTTGTGATATGTTGCGTATGCCCGTGGGAAATGTGCAGAGAATGCACGTTATAGAGCCTTTAATATAGACTATGATAACGACGGTTATGTTGAATGGGATCGAATTTCTATCGGAGGAGTGAATACAGTGAATAAAACCACATATCACTGTTAGTTTGTATATGTTATTATTTTTTCCCTTTTTTTGTAATATTTTTTGCATTGTACAACACCATAAATACTCCTGTTGGCAATTTTTAGAACTAATTTTTCCCCACTGAATTTAACTTACCATGCCATTAGTCTGCATACCAAATTTGATGCCATTGTGATTTTCAAATCGAGCTATAAGTATATATTAATAGAGCCAGTTAAAAAAGATCACCTTATATTTAAAAAGACATTCGAAACTAGGATGAAAAAGAGGAACACAAAAACTGGTTAAATACCGCTACTATAAATGTAATGAGTTCCTCAATGATATCTTCTTCACTGAAGTCTTGCATCTGGAGATGATGTTCCAGTAACATATTCAGTAATGACCTTTTCTTGCCATCCTCTGAGAATTTCAATTCTCCCTCGAGGTATTTTTGTTTTTCCTCTTGCACCATCTAGATCAATGAAAAATACTAAATTGAACATTAATTTTCAAGATGTCGGTCTCTTGTTTGTTTTCGAGTAAAACATTTTAAAAAATTTATTAGAATTTCTAAAGTACTTTCGTTAATTTGAATCTTTTCAGATTGTACACACCAATCAACCACCAATAAAAACACCAATCAATGAAGAATATTTGCCCAAAATTTTGCCAATTTATCAAAGATTGGCTTCAACGGAATTATTAAGCAGGTGTGTTAGAGGTTTAACACAAAATTCCAATGAAGCATTGCATTCGATGATATGGAACAAATGTTCCAAAGAAAATACAGCTTCTAGGAGACGTGTGTTGATTGCCGTGTCGAGTGCAATATCTGAATTTAATGTTGGAACATTAAAAACCCTTAAAACATTTCAGGATGATAATTGCCTTGCAACAAGTTTATCATCAGAAAATTTAGCCAACTTTACCGATTATAGGAGAACCTATTTCAGGAATAAAATAAAATCTGCAAATTTTAAAGTCGCGCAGCAAAATTTAAAACTTGCTAAATTGCGTCGACTTAAAATTGAGAAAAAATTAGGTGCTTTGTACAAATCTGGTGGATTTTAACCTTTTAAGCTTTAATTTATAACATTATTATTTTTTATAAGTGTATTATGTTTTAAAACTTTTGTGAAATTATTATGTTAACTTTATGCTGAAAAATCTGTCATCGTAACAAATGCTATGTCGATATTTTGCAAAAACATATTTTGAATGAGTAAAAATATTTTCAATCATATTTAATTAAAGTAGTGTTTTTATATATTATATAAGTAGTAAAATAATATATTAAAAATTTAGAGCTTTGCAAGCATTGTTAGTTTTTGTTGTATGCCTTTACAAACTTTAAATGCATTTTTCTCAGACTTTTATTTTAGAAGATGTAAGTGTTTTCTAATCCCTAAGGCTTTTTTTCTGTTCAAGATAGAGTCTTGAAATTTTTTATAGATACTTAGATATATGTGTTACATAAAATTTAGTATGGATTTAGGTCTGAGATCTTTAGTTATTTTTTTTAAAATGTTAAAGTTAATATTTTAAAAAATTTCGTGTTTTTTCCATGTTTAGCCAGAAAGAAAATTATTAAAAATCAACAAGGAACCAGATTTTGAAATCCAAACTAACTTTTATTTGCAATAATGTAAGAAATATAAATCATGCAAAATAATTTTAAAATTTTAAAAATTGTGTATTTTATAAAAGTTTAAAAAAACTTCAAAAATTTTTAATTTTTTTAAATTTTAAAATAATGGCTTGTTAAAATGACTTTTTATTTTCAGAATTAGTTTAATAATATAGTCTGAAAACAATACATAAATTACTTTTAATATTACTGTCCCCAAAAAAAAAATTTGAAAAAGGGTACCGTGTAGCCTTAAGAGATCATTAGCAATATTTTTCAGATAATTGTTGTCTTTCATGCCCGTTGTTCTAAACCAGGGGTGAGCATACTTTTTCAGTGTACGAGCTATTTCTTATTTTTTCAAGGTATTGTGGTCCACCTAGTAACGTAGGTGTGGTGAAGTAAGGAAAAGGTCTACAATATGTATTATAACAATAAATACGGAAAATGTATTTACCTACATAACTATATAAAATAAAAATACTCACTCTTTAAAAACCACGTTTAGAGCAAAACTCAAAATACAAACATTATAATAAAGGTCACAAATATAATTATATCAAATGATGCATTTCTTATCAAGCAATTCAAAAAACATTAAAAGATAAAATATTTTCATCTGAAGTTAGTTCTCGTAGTTATAGCCAGAAAAAAATTAGTCGGCACACTGTCGGTCAATCTTGAGTTTTTCGGTATATAATTACTAACTGCTAACCTTTAGGCGATCACAGAAAAATGTCTAGACGGTCCATCGGTCAATCGCGATCGACTTAATGTCCACCCCTTTTCTAAACCAATCAGAGCTTTAACACTTGTAAAATAAGTGTACAGCAAATATTTCTCTGCATCAAAATTAAAGTCTGTCTAGGAGTCTTAAGGCTCTTAAACATTTAGACATCAGAAGGTTACTTATTTATTAAACCAATAAGTGATTTTCTAAGATCAACAACATTCCACATCGTAGTAGATGTGATCGTCTGCGCTCGGTGAGAACACCAGCTCTCGCCAAAGCAGTCAAGATGAGAACTCGTCAAAATTCTTGTCGAAAGAATATTATTCTTGCTAAGAAGATAAGAGTGTCAAAAATAAATACATATCGCATAGAAGACAGACCTTAGACCAGAAGGTTATCAAAAAACAATTAGCCATTTTCTTACAAAGAGATCAATGCGCCAGAGGTAACTTAAAGAAGAATCACTGTTGCGGAGGCACTCTCATAGCGGCAGCAGACGAAATCTGTTTACAAAAGAGAAATTTTTGACATTGAAAAATCAACACTTGCAACATTGTACACATGACATTTGCAAATCATGCAACACTTGTTTTAAATTGGTTTTGTTCTTAATTTTTTGTTTTAGTACCGCTGTTTCGAATGGGGCCCACAGATTTTCAAAGACATTGTTGTCGAGGGGAGGGGGGGGGCTGTGTAACTGCTCTTCACAGTGAAAAAGAAATCATATTTTGATGTTACGTGCCATGTGTTTAAGGAAGTTGTTCTAAAGGAAAATTAAATTTACATTAAAATCCAAGTTTTTTAGAACTTTCCTTTGGATCCTTGCGAAGTAAATACAAGTAAACCATATGATTTGCAGTGCCATCTATAAAAAAGAAATCTCTTACCCCGGATAAAGGCATGCAACCCAAAACCATGACGGAGCCACCACCTTGTTTAACTGTAGGACGTAAATTTGATCCAAGCGGTAGTTTTGGGATCCAAGCGGTATTAGTTTTTCTCCATACAGAGAGACGGCCATCACTACGAAGAATGATGTGAATTTACTTTCATCACTAAATATATAACTTTCTTCTAAATGTTTTTGGTCTTCAATGGATGAGTTTTTGCCAACTCCACAAACGCTTTTTCTGATTTTGTAAGATTCCTTTCTAACAACTCGACTTTTGTCTTACAATTTCAACACTTTCACTTCTGCCTATAATTTGAGAAGTTTCTGCTCCAAGTTTAACTGCACAAAATTTAGGATCCATTTTGCATTCTTCCAAAATTTTCCTTTTTGCGACATCACTCAAATTAACTTTCCATCCCTTCCTCATTTATTCTCAATCAATCCAACATTTTAAAATTTTATAATGATTTTCTGGATACAAGAGTGGTTTCTACCAACATTTTCATCTATTTCACGATAAGATTTTCCTTTTTTAAATAATCTTAATGTGAATTTCCTTACAAATACTGGTTTCTTTTTTCTAATTAAAAGTTTCCCTTTAAGTTCATATAACAAACTTAATCACACAAAAATGATCGTTGAAAAGGTTTAAGCTCAGGTGACGCAAAATTAGATAAAAATAGCGGTCAATTAGAAAATATTTAGCGGTAGTTGAACATATTTTTCATAAGTGTAAGTATTTTCCATATTTTTGTCTCAATCTTTTGAGACAAAATCTGTATATGTTTATTTAAAATGCGTCTGAAACTTTCCAATTTAGAAGCTTTTCGTTGTAATTGTTCTTTATTTTTACTTTAAGTAAAACTATTTGTCATGTGTAAAAATAAAAAAAGCATCTTTGCACTTCTCGATAATGTATCATTTGTATTGAAAGTTGAATTTATTAAATAAAAGTAAGGTGTACTCTCAATTGTTTGTGTCACTGTACATAACTTTTACTGCATATGCATTTGTCTTTTACTTTATGAAAATGAAAACCCAAAAGTAATATATTTTATCATTCAAAGCGTGTACAACTCAAATAACACTGCCCTGGTAACAAAAACAAAGTTTGAGGGGAATAATAACCATTCTCTAAAAAACGAAACGAAAATTAGATATGTCGGGTCCCAGCAAAAATTGCTTATACCCAGTATCCCTGAAGATAGGGTGAAAAAGAAAGACCATTAGACGAGTGACGCCTCCCGCAAGGGAGGCAAATTGAGAGAGGTAAAGCCGTCCGAATTAAACCCTTTCGGGTCAAAACGTGGAGGGAGGAGGGGTGGAGGAAGAAGCATCGCTGGGCGAAAAACGCCGAAGATCCCCTGCGGCCGCAGGGGTGAAAATGGTGAATGACGTCAGATTCTCAACTGACCCAGTTTTAAGAAAGTTGCGGAAGCGTGTGATGTAATTCAGTGTGTAAATTACGTTTTTTTGTTGAGTTATGGAGGCTTCAATGGAAGTTCCCACTTTGAAGATTTGTATGCAAAGTTAACTTTAGTATGAGGATAAGTGAACAATGTTTGTGCTTTAATTAAAGGGTTGTCATGATTTTCTATACTTCTAAAAACATTTCTAGACAGTTTAGTGATGTAGTTATCGATCGGCTCCATGTGTAAGTCGTTGTGTAAGACAGAATTCCTAACGTACCAAGGTGCGTTAGTTATGGTTCTCAGAATTTTATTTTGTATGATTTGGATCCGTTTAGTATGGGTCGGTGCCGCCGCGCCCCAGATGGGGCAAGCGTATGTTATTACTGGGCGCAAAATACGCTTGTAAAGGATGACTTTATTTTCTAGGGAGAGTGGTGACCTTCTCCCAATAAGAGAGATGGCCAGAGCAATTCTTCCCCAGAATTTTTCGGATAGATAATCAATGTGTGGTTTGTACGTTAATCGATTATCTAGGTAAAGACCCAGGTAACGAACAACCGAGACCCATTGGATGTTGTTTTCAAAGAGTGTGAGTTCAGTCTGTGGGGCGATAACGCCCCATTTTCTGAATACAATAGCCTGAGATTTATCTACATTTATAGCTATCCTCCAGTCTGTAAGCCAATTCTCGAGTATGTCGAGGTAATGTTGCATGTTATTAATTGTGTAACTGAGTTTTACGCCCTGGGTCAATGCCGCAGAGTCGTCTGCGAATAAGCATGTACTGACGGTGGGGTGATCGGGAAAATCATGTGTGTATAAGTTGTATAAGTATGGACTTAATACAGAACCCTGAGGGACACCTGAAAGGCAACTCCCAATGTCTGAAAAAGTGCTATTTACACGAACTCTGAAGGTTCGATTGTGCAAATAGTTGTGTAACATTTTAATTAAAAAGTCAGGGAACTGAAGTTTAATTAATTTGTAAGTGAGGCCATCATGCCACATCTTGTCGAATGCTCTCTTGACATCCAAGAAAACACCGACAGTGTAGAACTTATTTAGAAAACCCTCATTTATAATATTAGTAACTCTAATGAGTTGATGTAGTGTGGAATGGCCCTCCCGGAAACCGCATTGTTCCGGGGGAATGCAATCTATGGCTTTGCAGTGATCTTTAATTCTATTTAAGATTACTCTTTCGAAAACCTTAGCAGTGCAATTTAATAAAGAAATTGGTCTGAAGCCTTGTGGGAACTTGTGATCTTGCCCTACTTTGGGCAGCATGACTACATTAGCTATTTTCCACTGTGTAGGAAAGTGACACTTAATGAGGCATTTGTTGTAAATTTTAGTTAAGTGTGTAATGGCTTTGATAGGAAGGTATTTTAATGCTATATTAGGAATTTGATCAGGACCTGCTGACTTCCTATTAGCAAGATTTTTAATAATGCCTCGAACTTCGGTGGGGGAAGTGAGGTGTGGTGTTGTGTTTGGGAAGTTGTCGAAATAGTGATTCACTAAATTTTCGACTTTTTCTATCTTGTCGTCACTGTAGGGTTCAATGTTTTCCTGAAAAGTGACTTCCAAGGTGTCTCTAAAAGCCTCCGCTTTTTTGAAATCAGTATAAGCTAACCCACTCGGACCATGGAGAGGTGGGATGGGAGTGAATTTTTTGGTAATTCGCTTGTGCAAATTATAAAGAGAGTTATCTTCTGTATTTAACGTTAAAAGAAAATTTTTCCAGGTCCTGTTTTTATGTTCATTGATTTCTATCTTTATCTGTCTGTTGAGAGCATTTACTTCCCTTTTATAGGGAGGGTATCTCGTGTTGTTCCAAAGTTTCCTGAATCTATTTTTGGCTTTAATAAGCTCTCAAATATTAATAGGAAGGCGGAGGTGTGTGGTTTTAATTACTCTAGTGGAAGTGGAAGTATAAATAGCATCTGAGACCATACTGCTGAAATTTTGAACGGCTTGGTCCAAATCATCTATAGCAGGATTGCCTGACATGTTGTGGTGTAGAATTTCTTGATACTTAATCCAGTTAGTAGATTTAAGTGTTTGAAGTAATGGTGGTAAGTGAAAATTAGTAGCGAAATCGAAAATAACTGGATTGTGGTCACTGCTAAGTTCATTAATAGTAAACACGTTAGAGTGTGAGAAATTAACTGCAAAGCCTATGTCTAATACAGTGTTTGGAGCATTATGATTGAAATGTGTTGGAGTGTCGGGTGCGATAATATCAATAGACGAGCCGGCGGCCCAAGAGCTAAGAATATTACCATTGGAATTGCATCTACCAGGGTTCCAACTCGAGTGTTTAGCGTTAAAATCGCCGAAGAGAAAGGCTTTGTTGTTATGATTGAGGATAGCATTAAGTTCAGTAACATTAATGGAGCCGTGTGGAGGTTTGTAGATACACGCCATAGTAATAGTCGTGTTGTTGCCTATTTGGATGAAAACCGTTGTATTTTCAAAAGTATGAGTTGTTTCTAAAATGGCGTGATGCTTAATTGAATTTTTAACTAAAATGTCAGTTCCACCTCCTCTGTGTGTTGTGCGGTCACTTCTATGACAAGTGTAATTTGGAATGCGGAACCTGTCCGGAGGACGAAGGTGTGTTTCTTGGATCCCGATTACGTCGGGGTTGTGGAAAATGATGCTTTCCTTTAGCTCATCAATATGTTTACTAATTCCGTTTGCATTCCAACTGAAAACCCTGAGACTATCACAATTAAACGCGTTGAATGTTAAATTATTGTTTTTGTTGATTTTGTAGGGCTGCTAACATTTGTCCCCACTGAGTCATCATTAGAGCCATTTGTTGCACCATCGCATTGGCATCAAATGTGTTTGTATTATTTACTTTGTTTGCGTTCTTTGCCACTGCCGAAGCATAAGTGTTTCGTTGGGGTTGTTGTTGTGGAACCATTCTCTATGGTTTCCAGCGACAGAAGCCAGTAGAAAGTAACGTGTAAACCCAGGAACAAAAATAGCGTATTGCAGAATTAAATTGATTGATGCTTCTTTAAATTGAAATTTAAATAACATACAATTTATGTATTTATGTAAAATGATAACTATTTATTTCATTTAATAATTCATTATAATAATGAATTTGATGAAACCCTTTTATAAAGTTCAGAATTGTTTTTTAGATAAAAACTGACTTTTTATTTGATTTACTTTTTTTCTGGGTTCCCATTTTGAATCACTTGTATATATACAGTAGAACGTCGTTTATCCGAACGTTTATTATCCGGAGAGTTAAATATCCGAACCAAAGTCCGGATACAGTTTCGAACAATTCAATGCTCAACAGTTTCGCGTGAGGCCAAAAAAGACAGGAAAACCCAATATGATGGATATTTGTAGAATCTCAATTGTATGATTTGGTAAACATCTGCGCTGAATATTAGGTCAGTTTGTTTCCAAGTGAGGGGGTATATACGTGCTCTTTTGTTGAGTTTTGTCGATGTAGAAACCTGAATGGCATGCGATGCAGAAGACTGTGGATTTCAAATGCTAAATGATTACGAGAGTGTTACTTCCATGGAAGAAGAATTCAACGCTGTCGACGATGAAACGGATGAAGACGAGGACAATAACGAAAGTAGCAAGGGTCCATCAAATACTGACGCTTCCGCGTTACACCTTCGTCTTTTCGATGCAAGGTCTCTGATTCTCTTCAGCAACAGTAGTTGAGTACAGCACTCTGATTGTTGTTTGAACCACTCCATAGGTCTCTAACAACAATCAGAGTGCTGTACTCAACTACTGCTGCTGAAGAGAATCAGAGACCTTGCATCGAAAAGACGAAGGTGTACGATGGTACAGTGAAGAATAAGTGATTGTTTTCCATAATAAAGGTAAAATTGTAACATCTTGCACCTATTTTGCTTTTTCTTCAAGCACGTTTCCCGCATGTGATGATTTTCAATATTCGTATAGTGTCCGGTTTCATATACTATATGGATCACATTCGGTTTTCGGTTATCCGAACAATTGCTCATCCGAACGGTGTCCGGTCCCAATTGATTCGGATAAACGACGTTCTACTGTATATAGAAACTAAAAACTCTTCCGTAAATATTTATTTCAAAAAATAAACGTACATCACAAATATCATTAATAATAGAGATCCTGACAATTTCTACGCACATCTTGAAAAAATAGTAACCGAAAAAAAAAAAGGAATCTTACAGATCTTGCCTGGGCTTTCACAGTTGCAATATGCTTTTTTACTTCCTTTCCACTTTTTGCTCTGTTAAACATAAAATCTGGCCACAGCAAAATGTTTGTTGTTCTTCTTGACATAAGTGAGAAAATCCTAAGAAATACATTCAGTTAAATACAGATAAAATTGATAAATGTGATCCCTCTAATATACGAGGGGGAGTCGGAAAATGAGTTTCCTTTGTCGACTGTGGTAAGAGTTGTGTACGAAAGTCAAAACATGGAATGATACATTAAAGGTAAGACATAACTTTATTTTTCCATATAAGTACCAAGTACATTGAGACATTTGTCATATCACTTGATAAGCTTTAAAAAGCCCCCCCAGGAAAAACTCAGGGCTTTGCATACGGAAGAGGCGTTTAACGGCTATGTGCGAACGACGAAACAGCAGGCGAACGTGCAAGACACCGATACACTATTGGGTAGAGGTCGATTGCAAACAAGCAGATCAGATAGGGCGTTCTGTTGTTGGATGACAGTACGAGACAACACTCGATGACGGCAATGCAAAACCATATTGCAGCTCTTGGTTGAGAGCGCCTACACAATCCATCATACAGTCCTGATCTAGCACCAAGTGACTTTCATCTGTTTCCGGCTTTGAAGAAGAATCTTTCCGGAAGGCGCTTCGGAAGAGTGAAACAAGCCGTTAAATGCTTCTTCCGTATGCAAAGCCCTTTTTTTCCTGGAGGACTTTTTGAAGTTTATTCAGCGATATGACAAATGTCTCAATGCACTTGGTACTTATATGGAAAAATAAAGTTATGTCTTATCTTTAATGTCTCATTCTATGTTTTGACTTTCATACACAACTCTGACCCCAGTCGACAGGGGAAACTTATTTTCCGACTCACCCTCGTAACTTAAGAGATCTCAGAGAATTTATTACTAAGGCCGAATAAAACAAGCGAATCGGAGCAGCTATCCATGCAAAAGGTGGTCCAATTAAATATTGATCCTGGGTTTCTAATTCATTGGCAGTGTGTGTGTGTATTTATTACATATTATTATTTATTATTAGTTATTTTGATTGCGTGCTTAGGATTAAATAACAACTATACCATACTCAAGTTTCCTGAAGAAGAAAAAAAAAACCCTTATTCTAATACGCATTTTTTAAATAAGCGCGCCTTGGAGGAAGGGAAAAAACCCAATACTAGAGGAAGATTCAAAAGGTGAAAACTCAATGGCGTAAGAGTTAATAATTTTCCATTTTTATGAAGGCTGTGCATTCAAAACAAACTAGCCAAAAATATCATAACCAATTAAACATCAAAAGAAAACAATGAAGAGTGGGGTGTATGTCAAAAGAAGAGACGAGCGCGCGGTCATCTGGCACATTAATATTTTAAATGCACATTAATATTTAAAGCCCTTAAAGCTTACGGGTCCTGCGTTTTCAATATGTGATATGTTTGAAATATATTTTTTTTTCCTTTTCATCTTTTCAATGTAATTCAAATAATTTATATGCTACAATTAAATTTAGTAAGTACAAGGAAAGGATACATCAGTGAAACACTTATTAGCAACATGTATGTGTACAACCTGTCTTCAGATTATGCAAGACAGTAAGCAAAATAAAATAATAAATTTGAATATATAACATAAACAAAGTTTTATTTTTTTATATGAAGGTCACACTAAATTTCAGTTATTCTATTTCAAGATTTGATGCATATGAAAAATTATTATTTGACCAGTATTAATTATAAAATTTAAATTTAGCTTTCAAGTTGTTTTATTAAATTTAGGACTTTAAAACCGAATTAATGTAGGATAAAGTAAAATTCCCGTTTGTTAATGATTTTGAAGAGTACTTGCTTATCGCAGTTTTGTTAAAGAGGTTAAGTCGAATATATAATCAAGCTAAGCTTATTGATGTATAACAGAAATAAAATAAAAGAATAAATTATCGTAGAATTTCTTGTTGAAACATGGGATGTCGTAGATGTGTACCATAAACAGAGAATTCATAGATCTTATTAGATTTTGAAGGTTGGAAAATTCATATAAATGTAGCATAAAATATAAAAAAAATCACTTCATGAGTAGATTCTGTATGAAAAGAGTGCATAAAGATCCTTTTATGGAACCAGCAATAATTTCGATCAAATACTACTTCAAATTAACCTTTAAAAATCTTGTAGAAGGATGACGAACTCAATCAAAATCAGTAATGTAAACATGAAAATTATTCTTTAGAATGGCTGCAAAATGTTAAGACTAGTTTGATTCGATATTATTTATATATAATCAACGAAGCCTTACACAACTACAAACCGAATTACTTGATAGAGGTTGCCACCCCATCACAAACTTTCATCAAATTACTTGATGAACCACACTTTTGAATTAATTTTTGTTTTGCTATTAGAGTAAAATGATTAAGATAAATATGACAATATAATCTGCTTCCAAAACTGTTTTTTCTTCATTTTTATAATTATCTCATTCGTTTTACACCTCAATTCCCTACGCAAAATCAGATTCATCCTGAATGCGAGTTTATATCAATTGATAAATGAAGAAGAAAATACAGAAATGAAGTACAAAAAACTATTGTAAAAAGGAAAAACAAAACTAACTTGAATCTACCTTTTCGTGGCATAGAGAAATTCCGGTTCTGTTCTAGACTCCTGGGCTCTCATGTGAGCTCCCATGACAAACTCTAAAAGTAAAACTGATAATTAAAATCTTTAAATAACTATATTTTTATTTCTTATTCTTTAAAAACATCGTAAAATCTCATTCGAAAGAGCTGATCAACTCAGTATAATTCAACTTTACAAGAGTAATATATCGTTATATGGACATTCAAAGTAAACGATATTTTTTTATTCGTGTTTATATTTATTTATTACATTGTTATTTTAATTTTTATGCATAACATTTTTTATATTATTTTTTTTTGTCAAATGAAAAATATTCAATGGAGATTTAAATTTCTCCTGGAATTAAAAAATTATGAGGTTCCAATATTTGGTAACTGGCAAAAAGTAGTTTTTTTTTACTGAATTCCCCTCAGAGAAAATAATGATTTACATAAAATGGATACCTTAGAAATGTGCCACATCCATATATTCCACTTACATCTATATATTCCATCTATATATCCACTTACTTCCCATAGATATCCATTGCACTTCCAAAATATTCATTTGGATTCTATTGCACTTTTTTATAGCTACAGTGTCAGTGGCGTAACAGTGAAGATAATACCCCTTGCAAAGTCAGGTTTTGGGCCTCAAGACCGATCTTGCAGGATGAACATACTTGGCATCAGACAGGCTTTTGGCCTAGGGCACCCCGCTATGCGGGCGTTGTGTGGGTAAGTGGGGGTGGGTACTTTACGCCACTGCACAGTGGACCATTTCGGAAGCAAATGAGCGTATAGTCATCGAGTGACGAGCATTACATCTTAGCTAGAGCCTCATTCTCTATTTTTATGGTAAAATTATTCTATAAAAGATTCTTCGGAGTGTGTGCAATATAAAACACAAGAGATATAAAACCCCCGTTTCATGAGATATCAAAGTTAAATTAATACTAATTAAAAACGTATCCTCTTTTAGGAAATGAAGTTAGTTTGGATTTAACACATATTAAATATCTCTGTAGGCGTTAGTTTCCTAGAGAGAAAACGAGAATGCTATTCAGTGTAAATTACCTTTTGACTTTTAAGGGTATAAGTGAGATCTCTGTTTACAAGAAGAGAAAATCGTTAAAATGCAGTGTAGACGGCGTATCAATACAGAAATACTTTTGGGGGGCAGAAACTTTAGATTATTCTATGGAAAAAATATTGTCCGAAACAGTTATGTATAAAGCGTTAAATGTTGATTGACATCTGAACTGCATTTGAGAGGGCACTTTACATTTTTATTCGAAATATAATTATACTTCTACAAAGAAAAATAATAAAAAAATTTATACTCCATTTACTGCTGTACTTGCATAATTTCTAAGGGGAAAAAAAATTTTTTTGGTGTTGTAATCACAATTTTAATTATTTTTCCTTAATTTTCGGAAGCCAATATATTGTAGTTAAGTAGGTTTTATATTACTTTGTAATGCTTCTTACCAAATGCTACATCAAACGCATAATGAGACAGAAGCCTTGAGATTCTTGTAAAATCCTTATCAGTTTCTTCCTTTAAGCGTTTCACAAGAACTTGGGCATGCTCATTTAACGACGGTACGTACTCTTTTAGAATATCATAGCGGAAACAGGTATTCGTCATTTTTCGTCGAGATTTCCATAGTGCGCCATTACTAAAGAAAATGAAATGTTGATTTGATCATCTTCAAAGTGAAATTTTTATCACATATAATTTTTAAAAAATGGCTCTAAGAATTTTTAAATGTATATTTAATCTGAACTGAATTTGAAATTATTTATTGATTAAAATTTTATTTCTATTTGTCTTTATTTATACTACTCAAACATTTCATGTATTTTGACAAGAAACATGGTTGGATAACTAGGTGTAAAATAAATCAGCCTCCAATTCTCTATGTAATTAATAAATCAAAACAACATGTAGTTAATTCAAGAATTAACTGATATAATTTTAAACTTTTTATACACTTTATTTTATGAATGGTATTTGAACATAAGTTTTCCATTTTGATTTAAAAATTCATGTATAAGTAATGCAATTTCTTAAAGATTTTATAATATACAGTGGTGGCCAAAATTGTTTAACACTTTTTAAAATTGTTATGTTTTTTTAATTTTGTATGTTTATAGAAAACTTTACTTTACACAAAATGCAAAGTATTTTATATCATTTTAAAGATAAATTAATGCTAAATTCAATACAAACATCAAAATTCAAATATTTGCAATTCTAAGAAAGGTATGCTGCTAGAACTATCGATACAAGTTAGATACTGATAATAGCCGTGAGTTATTAGTGCTTAGTGGGGAACCTTTACTTTGTATTACAGCTTCTCAACGATTTTTCATTGAGCTGAAAATAGTTTTAAGCTCTTCATTCGTTATTACATGATGCCAGGAAACAATTATATCCTCAATAAGTTCCATTTTATTTCATGGGTACCTCTTTCGGACAAGAGTTTTCAAATCAAACGGTGCCACAAGTTTTCGATAGGATTGAGGTCAGGATAATAACTGAACGATCTTAGAACAATACCAGTCTTTCAATTACTTTTCTGTGTGGCAAGGAGCTGAAAATTAATGAAGCATTGTTGGTAAATAGATCCCTGATGAAAGGTAGAAGTTTGGGTTCTAGAATGGTGTCAATATATTTTCTGACATTCAGTGTCCCATTGATGATATGAAGTCGACCGATACCATCCGCTGATATGCATGACCAAATCATAAAAATATGTGGGTACTTCACAGTTGACTGGATGCCGTCAAGATGTAGCATTTCTGCTATTCAACGTCTTACTTATTTTCGGTCCTAACTACCGAATAACGATATTTTAGTTTCATTCCTCCATATGACTTGTGACGAATAATCAGTTGTCCTATTAATGTGTTTCCTTGCCTACTGTAGTCCCTTTTAGCGCTGTCGTTAATTGAGGTACGGCGTTTTTCGCGGAATTCTACTTAGCTAATCTTCTCCTGATTATTTTTGAACTGACAAAAACACCGGTATCACTCAGTTCACTTCTAATGGCTGTCCATGACATTCTTTTATCTTGGAGACATAGTATTTTTGTTCTTCTGTCATCAACAGATGTGGTGCACCTTTCTCGGCCTTTTTCTGCTTTGCTTTTATTAAATTTTACTTCTGACATCTTAACCAAAACTTTCATTCTCTAGATGTAGTCACTGAACTACCAACCTGTTTTGTAATTTTAACATAGGAAATATACCCCTTTCTCGTCACACACGTGTCCAATCTACTCTTTTATTTCACGTCATTGCTTTTTGACTAAATATAATTGTTGTCCTGGCCAGGAAACAGTCGTGACCTCAATCCTATCGAAAACTTGTGACACTGTTTAAAAACTCTCGTCCGATTGAGGTATCCAAAAAATAAAATGGAACTTATTGAGGATATAATTGTTTCCTGACATCATGTAATAAGGAAGGAAGAGCTTAAAACTATCTTTAACTCAATGAATCATCGATGTGAAGCTGTAATACAAAATAAAGGTTCCCCACTAAGCATTGATAACTCATTACTATATCATCAGTATCTAATCCATATCGATGGCTATTGCACCTTAAATTTTTTTATTGCAAATATTTGAATTTTGATGCTTGTATTGAATTTAGTATTAAATTCTCTTTAAAATGATATAAAATACTTTGCATTTTGTACAACGTAACATTTTTAAAAAGCATACAAACTTAAAAAACCTAATTTTAAAAAGTGCCCACAATTTTGACCACCACTGTATGTCTGTTAAAAAAATAAGCCACGCGTAATGTTTTTTATGAATTAACTATAAAATTTAGGGTAAACAATTAATAGCCCTGATTCTTATTAAGTACATTATTTTAAAATTCTTGAGGAAGCGTCCAAAGATATCCCATTCAAGATTTTGATCAAAAGTTGATAATTTTTCTTTTTATCATAAAATTCCTGCTTGCAAATACAAAGTTGATAAAATATACGCATTATAATTTTCAGTTATTTTACATTTGTGTCTAAAATTGGTTTTGAAATCTTTTTTACGCTTTAGATAAGAAGCAAAGTTTATATCAAATTAACATATTGTAATTTATATGTACGCAAATTTGTCATTTGTAATCTTAGAGTAAATTAAGATTAATTTTAAATAAATTTCAAAATGAGGAATACCAAATTAAATTAGGAAAATATTAAGTTATGGCAAAACCCTTTTTTTGTCTTTATATCTCTTAATCAACTTTTTTTATAAAAATGCTGATTTGATCTAAATTTTCCAGCTTGGATCTTTTCTTTCATTTTTTTCGACCATTGACATTTAATTACACAAAAGTTTTGTGAAGATTGCGGAACGATTAAATACATTCCACGTTAGGCTGCAGACACACACGTCATTACTCTCTGTGTTATTACCATCGTTTTTAAATTAAAACAAGAAAAAATTTTGGTCAACTTTTTAATAATTAATTTGGTTATAATATAAAAGCAAGTACCTTGTGAAAAGTCCTGTTCCAAAAACAGTGAAGAACATTTTATAGAATGGAGGTCTTTCGGTGGTTTTATTTCCGCTGAAAACGGCCTGAAAATAAAATTCTATGCAACAAATATTGTGTGAGTCTGATTTTTAAATATTTCTACATTCTTTCTCTCTGGGTTTTTTTTAAAAAGTAAAGTACTTTTTTACTGTCATAAAAATGAAGTAGGGGAGACCGGGACGAGATGAAGAGTTGGGCAAGATGACGAAAGCCTTAATTTTTCCGTATTCTACTAGATAGCAACATCAGACGAACACTACCGGCTCTCCTTTGGGCCGTTCCTTAAATAATAGTATAGAGACGCTGAAATCGCCATTTTCGTGTTAGTTGTGAAGCTTGATTGTTTTCTCTGCCACGATATAACTTTTATTCATGTGTAAATAAGCTCTGCTACAGATACAGGTAAAATATATCATTTTTCTTTAATATTTATGAGTAACTTGTGTTTAAATACTACCTATTACCATGAATAAATGTCAATTCATTTCTTTCCTTCATGGAAATGAGAACGAATATTTTTAAGCAGACAGTCCGGGGCAAGATGGCGAGCTCATCATTTTACAAATAAGAATATCCAATAAAAAAATTTCAGTCTAAAATTTAAATCAGTTAGTAAAAGCAACAGATTTTTCTATTACGTGTCAAAAACACATATCAGATCGAATTCTAACACTTAACTATGAAATTCTCACATCGAGATTCATTACAAAAAGAAGATGCCAACTTTTGCAATGAAACTTGTATACCAAACGATTAAAATCAGTAGATAAAATAAGCACAGCAAGAAAAGTTAGAGCTGCGTAAATTATTAAATCAAAGCAAACGATAATAATATGAATAAGAGAATATTTTCCAACATTTAATAAATACATTAAAATAATTTCAAAGAACATATTTTATATTTAAATATTACATATTTTGAAATCTAAATCAATTGAGTAGTTTCTTTTTTATATATTGCAACCTCCTGGAGTTCAGGTGGCGTTTAAAGATGCACTGTAGGCTGTCAAATAGCGCGAGTTATCTCTGTTTCCAGTTACTTTTTCCACAAAATAATGGAAAAAATAATATTAAAAAAAATCAGGCCAGAGAATTAGAAAACAAATGTAGAATAATTTTAAAAAGTAAAAATAAATTATTAAATTAAGTTTAAATTTAACAATTAAACTATTCACTTTATTATTAATTAATTAAAATTCTTATTAACAATAATAATTAATTTAAAAATATAAATTGTGATATAGAGTTAAAGAAAAATTGGATGTATGCTAAATTTGTAGGCAATTTTAAAAATTAAATTTAACTGCTGTTTTTTTTTTAATTTTTATGTTTAATTTGTTTTTTATCGACTGTAACCGTTGTTATTTTAAAGATATTTCACGATTACGATTTTAAGATACGTGTACATGACGTAAGCCATTATATTAATACATTCATTATATTAAGCTTCGAATAAAAGTTGGAATTCTACATTGAGAACGCAATATGTGGGATTTGTAAGTTAACTCTTTAACAACATCATAATTATTTTATGACTTTAATAGCATAGGTATTAATTAATATTTTAGTTATTTATTGAACTTGAAAACTTAAATCTATAATACAATTTTTCTTCATAAACTGAACTTTGTATATATTGAGACTTTTGTACCTATTTTTAAGAAATATTATTCTTTTCTTAAAGTGAAAACATTGCGTATTTAACGTGTTTGATTCGAATTATTTTATATCAAAAGTCCATGTATTGCATTGGTATTATTAAAAAAAAAGGAACAAAACGTTATTTTAAAAATGAAATTATCCAAATATATAAATTAAAATATACGGAAATTATATATAAGTAATATACTTATTATATTATCAGACATTTTTTTCTTACCTCAACCGCTTCCGCTTTCGCTAGTATTATCAAAGGATAGAAGAATATCCAAACACTATATATCTTTGAATGAACGAATAATTTTGCATATCCTGCCAGAATTTGTTGTCCGCCTAAGAGACAATAATTACATAAGTAAAGATTTTATCTCCTTAATGAAACTAAAAAATGTTGACTTTTAAATATTTTTGTGTATAAGATGAGTAATTTTAATGACGACTTTTTAATCTGAGCAAAATAATAATAGAAATTCGATGAAATTTACAAAACCTTGATGAAAAAAATCTGCTAGACTGAATATTTTCTTCAGCATATCAAAAGTTTATTTTAAACTGCTTTGAATTTATATGGTATATGTTATTATTCTAGAATATAAATTAATATTACATCTATATTTATAACGGAATATATTTATTTATAATTTAAAAGAAATTAAATTTACATTTTGCTTTTATTATTCGTGCAGAATCCATACACATTTGAATACAATAGATATATAACTATTCGAAAAATATCTGAGTGCTCCGTTTTACTACACTCACGTCCATAAATTAAGGATAATTCAGAGTCACGCAGAGATCGAACTCTAAAATATATAAATATATCACCCGTAAAATGACTCCACACATCTTCAAGAATCATATGCGAATGGCAGGAAGCCACCAGATGACATCGATAGTACGTCCCAATGACGAGAGAGTAAGAGGGTATTATATAAGAAATACAGGCAAGAAAGTAAAATAATTCGCAAGAGCTTTATAAGCCTTTAAGTGCAATATCCGTGTAGTTATGACACAAAGGACGCATTTGGATAATTTGTTACTTGGTGGAATTATCGGCCGTCTGGAATACAGCGTACTCAGCTGGGATAATCCGAGGGCCTTGAAATCCCCCAGAATGTCATATCCAGGAGATATATATATATATATATATATATATAATGTAAGGATAATTAAAATTAGACCTAAAATTCAATTCCTGCACAACTTTTAACTTTTCTTTTACGTTACATCTCCAAGTATTAAATTTAGTCCCCACTTCTTTCGAGGAACAGATGGCCCTAAACAGAACTTTTATCCCCAACCATTAATTCTTATCACATCGCCATGCCATGCTTAACTTTCAAATATATCTCCTCAATAAGAAAGGTACTTAGAACATCTGCCTAAGTGGAAAGCCATTTATACTTCATTTGGTGTCCGTTTCTTTCCCAGAGCAGACAAAGAATTCGCTCTTTGAAAAAAAAAACATTTTCTAAAATTTACTTGGTGTTGAATCGAAACACGACAAAAATTTATATATAATTATAAAAAAATTAATTTAATTTTTAAAGATTAAAAATTTAAAAAACATTTTAATTTAAAAAAATGTAATATACATTTTAAAAAATAATTTAAATGCAAATTTTTTAACAAAAAATAAAGATAAAGTTACATATATATTTCTACACACACACACACACACCTATATATATGTGTGTGTGTGTGTGTGTAATTTAATATTTATTTTTTGTTAAAAAAATTGCATTTTTAAATAACTTTCTTATTACAATACTATTCTACATGTGCATTTTAATTCAGTTGACAGTAAATATTAAAAAAAATATTAATTTATACGCGTTTGCTACGTCATAATGCCGAACTCGTTGGAAACATGCGCTGGACGTGCGCTTTCATATCTTTAATAACTTTTAAAAGCCTTGCAAAAATTAGAAAACATGTGAAAAACAGACAAACATTGACATGTTTTCACTGTTTCGAATGCATTTAATTGC
>BMAO01009985.1:0-30755 GCA_019973975.1 Trichonephila clavata
AAAAAAAAAGCGATACCAGCTCCTGGGAATGTACTAGGTCTGCAAATGTATAAAAGTACCAATGCGCAGCCCCATTGAAAAAAAAACATTTGAAAAATTTTCCGTGGCTGATTTCTTAAGTTTCACAAGAAACTTGATGTTGATTCGACATTTGTTGGCATAATGCAGTTGTATGTGTTCACTCAATGACGCAGTTCTCTCAACCGGTGGATCGAGAAAGACGAAACTGACCACATGTATAGAGGAGATATGTGGAAGGATATTACCCAATCAGTTGTTGCCAACTCCACTATTTTTCAAGCTACACACTTGTCTCGTTTTTTTTTGTGTCACACCTTGTAAATAGGTAAATTTTGGAAAAGTAACAACAAAAAAAACGTAGAAATATTCTATGGAATTCAAATATTAACGCTGATATTAAAGCAAAATACAAACATTAAGGTTTTTAATGAAGTTTATATATTTAAAAGTACTTTTCATATGAATTAAATCTATTGCTATTCGCTCTAAAAATAACTCTAGCCGTTTTAAAACACTTTTGCGTCAGAACGAATAACAGTCACGTTGAGGTTATTTATAGTATTACGAAAGTCAGTTAATTCCTTTGTACGGAGAGAAGTACTTCTCTTTCAAAACTATTTTCTAGAAATGGGGAAATATATTTATTTGTAGTATTCTAGGAAACTATATTTATCATTTAAGATTTTTTTAATACAATCTAATGCTCTTAAGAATTAATATTTCATGTATTTGATGTATAATTCAAAATAAAAAGACATTTCATTTTATGAAAAGTCGGTATAATATTCTATATAGCTAAAAGTATCTTATATATATCTAAGATATTTTAAGGTGTAGATTATTTTCTTATTTATCTTTAAATCACCCAAATGAGTGAATATTAACGTCGAACTGTTCAGCTGCGCGAGGGCTTTTGGCGATGGACCTCGTAATTTTGAACCATGATCTACTAACGAGAATGACACCTGAACTCGCATCCACCTCTTAGCTACCACACCACACCAACGGGAGGACGTTTGAACTCTCGAAAGACTTAACGTGCATCGCTCTCCTATACAACGGATCTTAAGTGGTACTGGGATCGAACTCATGACATGCCAGCCATGATCTGATACCTTGACCACTAGGCTACCACGGCCACTTAAATCATCCAGAGTAAATTCATTTTTACATGCTATTTTTTATTAGTTTCTTCAAAGAATTTCTGATTTTTTAAATTTTTGAGATCCCGAACTCGGGGCAGACGCGTCATGAGTTCGAGTTGTAATGCCACTGAAAACCCGCCACGTAGAGGGGCTGATGCACGGCAAATCTGTAGAGTATCGAAGTCCTCCTAATGGGGAAGTGTGTTGGTTTGGAGAAGGGGTGAGAGATCAGGAGGCATCCCCGTTATTTGACTGAAGTTCAAGATTACGAGGCCGTCGCCAATAGCCCCCGTGTTATTTTGTAATGTGGCGTTGATAAACACTCAATCACTCATTTTAAATTGTTTGAATTTCATTTCTGATTCATGCTAGTGTTATACGCAAAATACTTTTATGGTAGCTTTCTACATTTAAAAAAATATACTGAAGAATACGTCGAAGCGTGAACTTCATACTAAAAATTGAAATTATCTTGGTGTTTGTTCTGTATATATATATATACATCACTGTATACCATTAATAAGTTATTTAATTGTGTCATTTAGTATTTTTATATCCGCGTTCATTGAATTTTGAGGGAAATTTAATAATGAAATGTCATACGAGGGTCACTCTGAAACTTTTGAGATAGTCCTAGTACTTGGTGTTTAAAGCATATACTTACAAAATTTTAGGAGTGTTAAAAGTAATCTCCTCCAGCATCAAATAACTTTTGTAGACTAATTTTCCACAGATTAAATGCCTCAAGCGATTCACTTCTTGGATTTGATGGAAAAAACGCATTTATAGTCACATTAATCTCTTCTTCTGATTGAGAAACGAAGTTCTAGTAAGTTCTTTTTTAGATTTAAAAATAACTCAAAGTCATACATAGCTAGATCCGGAGAATAAGGTGGATGTCTATCTCTTTAATTTGTTTTTGTTTAAGAGACTCCATTGTTAATGCGGATGTATGAGGAAGATGCATTGTCATGGTGAAACCTTTTCCCCCTAACATTAGCTTCTGAGAGAATTTCTGGAAGACATTTAGTGGTATACCAGTTTGCTGTTACTGTCTTCGGTCCTTCCAACTTGATGGCTTTGACCAATCCCGCACTTCTGAAGAAAACGGCATACATTACTTTTTTCATTGCTCGTTGTCTTTTCACCGTTCTCTTCGGCGTCGGATTATCTTTAAAGACCCATATTTCTTCCCTTCAAGGACACAAAGACTTTCTTGACAACAAAAAACGATATGTACGTTTCATTATCAGTTACAATTTTAGAAATGATGTGGAGGCCGCCATCATTTATTAATTGAAGGGTTTCTCTATACTGATTGTGACACGCTCCTCTTTTTGGTGCTCAGTTAGATTATGGGGAACCCAACGGAAAACTACTTTTTACTTAATTCTTCATGAATAATTTTATGCATGGCTGCGGATTCAATGTTAAGTTCCTTCCGTATCATTCGATAGGTAACTGTTATCATCCATTAATATTTTTCGTATGTTTTACACATTATCCAGGGTTACTGCCGATCGCGCGAGGCCTTCCTGTGTGTTCTTCATCCTGAAAAGAATTGAGACCCCTGCAAAATTCTTTTAACCATCTGAATACAGTAGTACGATATGGTGATTCATCACCAAATGCTAACTGCAGCCGTTGAAAGCCTTCCTTTTGATTTAATTCACTTTTAAAATCATAGAAAATCATAGCACGGTAATGTTTTTGCTTCAACTCCATTTTCTTTTGTCACTAACATTTTTTCTACGCTAAACACACCAATTTGAAGTAAGTCCGTAAAAAGTCGTCTGCTGTGTTAAACAACTTTGTATTTCCTAATGAAACCGTCAATTTGTTTTTGTGATTTATCGTCTTGTGTTTATCTTAAAAATTTCAGAGTTATCCTTATATATATAATTCAAAAGTAAATAGCAAAATATATATGTAGCAATACAAATATATATGAGTAGTGTTAGTATATTGGAATTTATATGCATATACTGAGGAATGGTGATAAAGACAAAAAAAAAAGACGAAATAAGATATTTTCAGATAATTTTGTTGAGTCATCGGAATTTTACGTTATTGCATATATTTATAACTCTTGAAAATATAATTATTGTAAGAGTTAAATTAACATAGATATTTTCTATATGCTTTAATCTTGGATTGAAAATTGTAAAAATATCTTGAAAACATATGAAACAAATTAAACATATGAAAAATTGTATTCATTAAATAAATACAAATGAATAAAAAATAGAAGACTACATGTAATGAATATCACAATAGAAGTTATTTATAATATAACCTTGAAAGGTTTGAGTGATCTTTCAAAGTAGGTATAAATCAATTTTGAGGAATATGAAGCAGATTCAAATTTTAAGAAAAAGTGGAAGAAAATAAAAATAAAAAAAAACATGTCCATATTTTAAGATAATATGTTCAATGTTCATTAATTATGTAGTAATAAAATTTTTATTAAAATCATAAAATAATTAGAGCATTTTTAACGAATTTTGCAAACATAAATTAAACGTTATCATTTTAGACATATAAAATTTCAATTAATATTTGTTTTTGTTTCCCATTTTATATGTCATTATACTACTTTTTAAGTGTAACAGATATGTGTTTCACACACTCACAGAAATATATAAAATTAACGAGAAGATTTCTGAGAATTAATTCATGGAAATTTCTCAAAATTCCTGGAATTATTTCTGTTTTTAATAATTAGAATTCCAAAACAACATATTTGCTTTTTATGTATATATTTTGTTTCATGCAAGTATAGAGAAAAAGACCTGGAATTCTTTTTTTTTACTTATTGGATGCTTTTACTTTATTTTTAATCAATTAGCTATTAAGATATCCAACTACTTGTGACAACGTTTTCTTTTAAAAAAATGGAGGTGTGGGGATTTTTTTGGGGTTTTTAGATTTCTTTAGTACATTTTAAGAGAAATATGCTAAAATTAAGAAGATAAAAAAATTATTATTATTAAAATGTAAAAAAATACATTAACTTGGCCCATTCTGTACCAAAAGTTTATTGGCAAATGTTCAATTTTTTAATTCTGATGTGTTCGTATGTTATTCGTTTTAGAAATGACATTTAAGGTAAGAGATATTTTAACTTTTACAAAAACTAGAGCACTTTATCGTAGTTATTATATGAAGTTGCTTAAAATAACAGTTATTATATTAACACAAGGGACTGTAAATTTGTAAAAAACAGTGATTGATAAATTTGAAGGATAAAACACTTCTACTATTATACAGAACATACACAAGCAATTTTGTTAATTATTTTCAAAACTTTTTGAGCACTCGGTGGCCACGACTCAGCATTTTTTTTTAAAAAAAAAAACATATATCGAGTAAAACGCGTTTTAAAGCATGACATCTTGCTTAAAGTAATGGCATCTGATTTTACGAAAACACTTGTTGTTTTCATTCTGCTGAACGGAAAGTAATACACTTGGTATTTTTACAAAGCTATTAATATGGCCTATAAAATACAATCATAAATCAATTTTGTCAAGTTTTGGCAAAATTCATAATTTTAGGGTAGTCGGATACGTTAATGATTGTAGAAAAAAATCAAGTACACAACAGACTAAAAATAGATTGGAAGCGCAACAGCAATAAAGAAATCAATATAATTTTTTTCATGTTTTTCATACTTGATAAATTTTTTCTCCTTAGTTGATAGAAAGGAAAAAAATTAATGACTTTTTTACGGTAACGAAAAAATTGAAAACAATGCCTTCTTCAAAATTTAAATTAAAGTGCTTTCCTTTTAAAAAGTATCATATCGATTATTTTGTTTACTTATTTATTTCAATAACTAAAAAAATTGTGTTTGTAGTAATACCCCAATAATACGCAATAGGTGGGACTAAATGATAACCGGGTAAATAGGGATATAATTTTGCACATAAATACTTATAAACTGTTTTTAATTTTGTCCGGAGATGAAAGAAAATAAGAACTTAAAAAAATGTTGAATAAAGTCTTAGATAACAAAAACACAAAATAGCAAACCAAAGTTAAGTCGATGTAGATGGTTTTATAAAATCTAACAAGTAGTCTGATGGCTCAAAGATTTTTTCCCCTGCAAAATTTCCTTGCAGCATGTTAATACTTTTATTCCTTATTTTGTTGAAAAATATGCTCTTCGTTGGAGCAGGAATTTTCTAAAATTTGTAACCTATTTTCTCAATTAAACTGGGACCTTCTGTCAAATTCCCAACTGTCATTCAATCTTCTGAATGAACTGGATCTTAAGAGATTAAAGTTCGGTATCGTGCTCTTGCTCATATATTTCTATGAGATCATCTCCATTGTCAGCTCTTGATTGTGCAAACCCAGTAGTTCTTCTAGCAGTTCTAAATTTATTTGCCTGGCAAGATTGACAACATCCTAAAAAACATTACCAATTTCAACAGGCCCTGACAGTGATTTTGTCTGAGTTCCAGTGATGAGGGGGGGGGGAAGAAGAAAAAAAAACAGACTATAAACGAGATTTAAGCGAATACATAAAAGGATTTGCCAAGGTCAAGATATTACTGCATTTATTTACATATTTCTACTGTTTTCACTCGACAGACTTTCAATTCATTTTGAGAAAAGTCTGATTTTCCAAATTGAGGAAGAATGTGTTAATGTTTTACACACACACACACAAGCTCACACACGCACACCTGCACATGCATACACAAACCCACACTCACATGCATACACACAGACATGCACAAAAACATACACATACACACATGCACACACATACACACACAAAACATACACATACACACATGCACATACACACGTAAACACACACAAACATACACACGCACACACATACATACACATAGCTATAAACACGTACACGCACACACATACTCATACACTCATACACACACATACACGCACACACGTACACGCACACTCATATACGCACACATGCACCCACATACACAAGAACACACAACAAATCTTATTATTTATTGAATATTATTCAAATTATGTGAGAATTTCAAATTTTTAAATAATACGACATACGTTCTGCAAAAAGTTTCGTCATTTTGTTACACCCGGAAACTTTATTGCAAGATAAAGTGCATCATGAGATCATAACGCACATTTTGCACTTTTTTTACACATTCACCAGTGTGTAACGTAGATCGGGGCTTGAGGATTTTTCGGAAATCAGTCGCAAAGAAGAAAACAGTTCTTCAGGAGAGATGGAAATTTAACATCGATAAACAACCCTTGAAATACATGATACGGTACTCAAATTTGCTGAGTATATGTCAAAGGGCCTTCACACCTTCTACGACGTACAGATATAAGTATCAATGTCTAAAATACAAGTCTGATTAAGGATTAATCACAAGCACCCGCTCGTCCTATTCAGCGGCCGAACCCCTCAGGGGGCTCACCTTCTTAAGGTGAGTACGGGTGTCACAATACCGAGGTGCCCTAGTGATCTTTTCCTTTTCCCACGGGGTTTACTGTATTTGGTAAACATGGGCTTCACGAACCCGGGGTACCCCTAGTGATCCTTCTCTATTATCGACCCTCTTTCTTGTCATTCAATTCATTCTTTCTTTCTCTTCCCGTCTAGACCACAGATATTAAAACAAATGTTTGGTGCAGTACAGCCGAAATCGGCTCTTGCGCCAATAAACCCCAAAATCACTCACTCACTCACTCACTCAGCGGCCGAAGTACTCGGACGATGATAATACTGCAAAAAAAAACGTATGAATCACGTAAATTGAAAGGAGAATTAAGTCCAGATGACAGAGATGAAGAAAAACATGGAAATATTTGAAATGCAAAGACAATTTTGGATCATTCTTTACCATCAAAGTCTCTTGAACCTATTCATTTCATTGTTTTAGCTGTTGCAAATTCTTGGTTACTGTGCAAACAAGAAGCGATATCAAATAACATTCCTCCAAAAATCAAAATGAATCGCTTAAAATTTAAGTTAAGAGATATTTGAAGCGTAGCAGCTTCTCCACCAACTAACAAATTATCTTAACTGATGATGAAGATAACAGTATTGTATGTGTGATTCCACTAGCAAAAAAATTTATCCTCCTGCTATTATATGTCGTGCCTTTTATCCTGGCCGTTTGAGGATAAAAAAAGCCTGACACATATAGCCATTTTCGATGTGTTGATGACATTTCAAGGTCTTGCAAGTGTAGATTTGAAAAATACGAAAGCAGTTCGAAAACATGTTGTGAAAAATGCAATGTATGTTTATGCATATCAAAAACAAAAACATGTTTTAAAGATTTCCACAAAAAATAAATAATGAGTCAATAAAATAATAAATTTTACGTCAATAATTTCCTTATTTGTAACAAATTTAGTTGAATGAAATGTGTGCCTTCCATCAAATTAGAGCCAAAAAATGTAAAATTTCACAGAAAACGCCGAAACCGCATGTCGTGCAGGTACCTTCTACATTCCGGGGGGGGCGGATTTTTTATTATTTTTCCCATTATCATTGAAATCAATAAAATATTAATAACCTAACTAACTTAATATTTAAAGATAGAAATAATTCGGTTCTTAAAGCGATATAGTGTACTTGTAAACACAGAATACTAGAATACTATCCTAAAGGAAATATTTATGAAAACATCATACTTGTATAACGTTAAAATTGATATTTTATCTAGCATTCGTCTATTAGAATCTGGAAGAGAATTGTTCGAAACAGACTGCTTACATTTTCTCTCGGGTCCAAAATAATTAAATTTCCAATGTACTTTTGACTTTTATAAAGGAATGAATAAATAAACTTTGAACTATCTTTATCAGTTAATTTATCTTGAACGTTATCTTTCACAGCGTTGTGGTTTTGTTTGCATAGCATTTTATAAAAGATGAAGATTCGATATTTTGAGAAGCAGTCTTGAAGGAAATACCAGTCTGATTCTCTTGAGACTGAATATTTTAATTAAATATTTTGAATCAGTTTGTTTCTATTGCAAAATATTTGTATAAAATGCCGGGGGGAAGAATTCCTAACTGTCAGATATGTAGAGTAATTTCTCTGTATTCACAATCACAGTTTTATATATATTTTCATCGTGCTATTATGTACTTTAATTCTAACGGAGATAAATAAATTTGCAGATGTATTAATATAACTATTATTTAGTATAGAGTTAGGTTAATTAAGAAATAATTAACATTTGAAAATAGTTCGTTAGTTGGAAAATTGTCTACACATTATTTTGCCTCCTTGAAGCGAAAGTTAATGATTAATGTACTGCTTTTAATTATGCATTTCTAATATTATTCTGAGCTTTGCTTTAGAAATTTAACCCTTTATAAGATCGTGAAGTGTATACTTCTCACCAATTTCATTACTTTTCAAATGTCGATGGAAAACTATTTTCCTACCTATGATCTGTGCTGCTAGCACTTCGAAAGCACGACAACTAAATTTTTGGTTGTTCATGTGTAAAAGGAAATGACATTCTCCAAGCTCCCTGAGCAGTAAGAAAATTGTTCCAGGTGATGTACCATTGACTAAAGTTTGTGAACATATGCCAAATCTACAAAAATCATATAAGCCAGATGTTCTTATACTTATGAACGTCGCAGACACCTTTATGTATTGTATTGACAGCGCGGACTTCCAATATTTAGAAACCCTCGCCCCCCCTTCGATTCCCAACACATGATTGTTGACTTAAAGGCTATAACAACCTACTTCAGGTTGCTGGTATTTAGGGATTTGAGTACAGACCAGCCATAACCTCAGTTTTAAATTCTGATTTATTATTCCACCAACTTAAATCTAACAACTAAAGGTATGCAATTCGCAACACCACTAATTAGAAGAGCAATCACACAGCTAAAGGATACTTAATATATACTTCCCTTACTCTTGGAACACTTCTGTTTTCTATGGTATAATTCACCTTAATTTTCTTATTTGTTGTACGATCTCCAGACGTAATAATTAAACTTAATCTTATAACTTATCACCAATTAGCAATAATTGATCATTCAGAGATTTTTCGTCTACTAAGTCTCGACTCACCTCTCTTATCTAAATGTCCACGCTTAAATACAATAACTTATTTGAATAATTCAAGTCTTCTTCTTCGTGTGAAAGTTTTCATTAGAACTAACAGTTAAAAAGAAATAAATTTCTTTCAAGAGTATTAGTTGAAAGTTCGTGGATAGATGCGTTACAAGGCTCCTCAATAATCTTAAGACTGTCTCTGCTACTGATACATTTCCTTTCAATTCCTATTATAAGTTCACTCTCTATATATATATTTATATATATATTTATCTTGTTCAAGTTTTCAATTGTTAATAAAATACATTTTAAAGCATTCAATTGAGCTGAAACTTTATATACACGACTAGCTGTTACCCTCCCGCTTCGCTGGGTATTTCATGATGTTTTATAAATATATCTGTTTATATGTATAAAATATTGATATATAAGTCCTCGCATTAAGAATTCTATTGTATTGAAAAATATACCTGTAACTCTCGCCTCTTGATATAAAAAAGGACAGAACTACTAATTTGTATTATCTAATATTCTCTAAAATTGAGTATAGAATGATGTTTACACTTTCGTAACCCTGTAACAAAGTGGATTTCCGCAAAATTAATTTTAGGTGGATCTCTACTCCATAAAATAAACATGAAAGCCAAATTTCAAATCTAAGTCTAATATTGTAAAATTTTTACTATCAATACCCGCCCCCCCCCTTCCTCATAATTCCTTTGAGAGTCATTCTCCCAAAAATCGTTCTTACCGGATTTCAATTCAACAAAAGAAAAATGTAAACCAAATTCCACTATTATAGTCCTTGTTAGTTTGAAAAAAGAAATTTTTTGTCAACACGCCCCAGTAACCCCTTGCTCCCCCAGGAGTTGATTCTCGTCAAATGCATTCTTAGTGGATCCCTATTCAACAAAAGGAACTTGCTTAACATATCTCAAATACACAGGTCTAACAATTCTAAAACAGGATTTTTTCCTATAACTCTCCTTCACCTCTCTCAACCCTCCTTGGGTGTCGATTTTTGTTTTACTCTTTGTTTGAGGAACTCTATTCCATGAAAGGAACCAATTTTCAAGCAGGTAGATCGAATAATTTAAAAACGGAAATATTTATGTATTACACCTCTTAATCCACCGAAATGAAACTTGGGGGTTAATTATGGCGAGATCCATTTTATAGCGGTTCTGTACTCAACGAAAGGAATATGCTTACCAAATTTCAAGACTGTACGTCTAATAGTTTAAAAATGTGAATAATTATCTATAACCTCCTTTGAGCACCCGCAACGCTACTTAGGGGGTCTGTTTTCGCAAAACCCATTTTGTAGCGGATCTCTACTCTATGAAAGGAATCTGCTTACCAAATTTGGAGACTGTGAGTCTTATAAATTAAAAATGGAAAAAATTATCTATAGAACCCTTTGAGACCCCGCAACGTCACCTGGGGGGGGGTGATTTTCACAAAACACATTATATATTGGATCTTTACTTCATAAAAGGATTCTGTTTATCATATTTAAAGACTGTGCTACCAGGAGTTTAAAAATGGAAAAGTAATTATCCATGACGCCCCTTAAGCTCCTTAAGACCACTTGGGGGTCTATTTTCATTAAACCCATTTTGTGGCGTATCTCTACACTTTGAGAGGAACCTGCTTTTTAAAGTTCAAGACAGTACGTCTAATAGTTTAAAAATTGGAATAATTATTTATATCTCCCCTTAACCCCCCCTCAACACCCTTTGGGGTCAATTTTCCCAAAACCCATTTTGTAGAGGATATTAATTCCATGAAACAACTATGCCTACCAATTTTCAAGCCAGTAAGTCAAGTACTTTAAAAACGGAACTTTTTATCTTTTACGCCCCTTAACGCCCCTCAACACCCCTTGGGGGTCAATTTTCCCCAAACCCATTTTGTAGCGGATATTAACTCCATGAAAGAACTATGCCTACCCATTTTCAAGCCAGTAGGTCAAGTACTTTAAAAACGGAACTTTTTATCGTTTACGCCATTTATACCCCTGCAACGCCACTTGAGGGGCTATGTTCCCAAAACCCATTTTGTAGCGGATCTCTACTCTATGAGAGGAATCTGCTTACCCAATTTCAAGATTGTACGTTGAGTAGTGTAAAAATGGAAACAATTATTTATAACACCCCTTAACCCCCTATGTACCGTCCCTTGTGTTTCGAATTTCGCAAAATCCGTTCTTAGATTATCTCTATTTCATGAAAGGAACATGTCTACGAAATTTCAAGTCTATAGGTTCAATAGTTTTGGAGATATCGTGAATAGTCAGTGAGTGAGTCGCTTTTCTCCTTTATATGTATATATTATTTTAAATGAAAATGCAGTAATTTAACTATAATTAATAAAAACTACTAGATTAAAACAAGTTATTCAAAGATATACAAATACAGCCACGTTGGCATCATTTTTGGCCACTTAGCGACCATTTTGTCGTTGTTTCAAATCTTGAAATGGTTTTTTTCTCACATATCAAAGCGCTCATTTGAGCTGACATTTTCTATACAATATTGTTTTGGATAACACTACGATAATTTAATTATAATTAATTAAAATTATTTCACTGAAATTAATTGTTTAAAGAATTACAGATACAGCCATGTTGGCTTCATTTTTAGCGACTTGGGTCAAAACTCTTAAAAAGATTTTTTCCCCTCACGCTTCAAAGCATTCAGTTAAACTGAAATTTTATGAACACGATTGTTTTGGATGACAATACGATACTTTAATTATAATTAATAGAAAATAATTGCCACTTAATGTTGTGATTCTGTCATTTGTATATACATATATATATTAATTGTAACTATTTAATAAAAATCAACAAAAAAAATTTTCTTTTGTTGATCTAAGTAGGAAAATTGACTGAAAATTTTTTTTTTTTTTTTAACATTACTTGTTTAAACTTTTCCTTTCCTTCAAGAAAACAATAAATGTCTAACTAAATATATTACAAGATACTAATTTCAAATCCATTTAGAATGTACTTAACTATATTAATTATTTACTTTCGTAATTAATTAAGTGATCTAGGCTAGAATGGTACATCTTTCCATTTTTCCACAAGATCTTTCAGAGTCAGTAAAAGAGGGAAATCTGAACATCAAATGAGATGCCTTCGCGAATTCCCTAAAAAAGCACTGGTGATTCCCAGAGATCCGCGGTTCACTGTTTCAGGAACCACTGGTATAAGCATCGTTTATGCTCTACTACAGCACACAGGAAGACAACAAGACACGTCTGTACTGTTTTCAATGTCCCAATATGTGTTGATCTCTATTTTCTGTACTTTCAAGGAAAGTAACAACTATAAATTCTTATATTTTTGAATACTAAATATATCCAACATATAATTTATGATGTTTATAAATTGTTTTATAAATATTATATACATAGCAATATAAAAAGAAATGCAAAATATAAAATATCTTATTATTGATTAGCTCCCAGAGTGGGCCGTGGGAAAATTACTTCCCATAAAATATGGTATTAAAATCAAATTAGTTTTAGGTAAAAAGCTTCTGACGGATCTATACGCGGTTCCACTAATACCATCTTATATCTTTAAGGTAAATATTTATTTCAACCAACCTTCATCGAGTGAGGGAATGTGATTATGTAAATGAGGTATATTATATAAGTTAGGTTTTCATGACTTGGCAGAAGGTTGTTGAAACGTTATTGTTGACAAGCTGAAGTTGATACGTTGGATGTGTGCTAGTAGGAATTAACATAAGTTTGAGAATTAGTTGTTAGTTGAAGATTGAAAAGGAGTGAAATTAGTTAAAGATTACAGAGCGTGGAGAGTGCCTGCAAGTTTCATCTGAGGCATAAAAGGTCCAGGTACTGTGCGTTTGATTAAGTAGAAGTTAGTTTATTAGTGTGCGACGTAGTTATATTTGAGCGTATTTAAGCTGTCTTAGATTCAGTTGAGGGTCTGTAGTAGCATCCCCTTGTTATAGAATCTCACCTCCGCACTCTACTATATTTCAGCTACCTTAACAAGAATTGTATTGTGTCTGATCTATAATAAGAATTAATAAATTAATTAGATTGAAAACATGTCTGTGGATTATTTTGTTTCTCCCACACATCTAGCCGGGATTAAAGGTAGACAACTAGGTTTGGATGTAAGAGGTAACAAAACGTTATCACAAGCTAAGTGAATTTTTTTTTATAAAAATCAATCTCGCAATCCTGAAAATATTTTAACATAGCATTACAAGAAAAAAACAGACCTATATAGAGTCAAGTTATGACGGTTCTATCTGAGCTCCTTCTACTAATTATCCTTTCTGGGAATTCCTGATCTTTAAAAATTATTCTATTATAAAACTCCTCTTCGAAGAACAAAATAAGATTATGTTAATTAAGACTACTATACATATTCTAGGTCATAGGTTCTCAACTTTTTTTGAACTGGTGCCCCCTTTTCTTATAAATATTTCAATATCGCCCCCTCTCACTCTAGAGAAATAAGAGTGTACATAATACTTGGTGAAAACAAGAGTTAAGTTTTAAAACGTAATCTATTACTAAAAGAATATATTTTTTTAATTTCATTTTTTTTCTTAAAGCCTCAACTTTTTTACTTGCGAATCTAAAATGTCTATTGCCACAAATATATTTAAATGTGTAATATATATTTTAGTCACAGGTGGGATATTGCTGAAATTGAAACACTACTCAATTTCTACATTTAAAAGAGGGGAATAAAAGTTTTAGCTTACCTGTTATAAAGACAGGCAGGGGTTTTGATGCTATGAAGTAATTCATAATAAACTATTGCTTTTTCAAAATAAATATAAATTGGCAGTTTCAGCCTTTAAAGAATCACTGGTTAACATATTTAATTATGTTTCTTGGATAATATGCGTAATGAAATGCAATGGACGAAACATTTTTTCTACTGCTCACAGACAAAAACAACTCGTGCACTACATAAATTAAAATGCACTATATCATTCAATTTAATGTAGGTCTGAACGTAATGTAATCTTTAAGATTTTTATCCATTTTCCGAACTACCGAAATATGTGAATTTTCGTAAATGTGATATAGAAATGTTTTAAATTCCTACAATCAACATAAGTTAAACAGTATTAAAGTTTATTTTTGTTAGAACATAATCAACGTGTTTTTTTAATCAATCTGTCCAAGCCCCTCCGCGCCATCTCAATGCCCCCTAATTTTATCTGGATTTTTTACTGCCTCCCTGAAAGCCTCAAACGCCCACAAGGGGTCGTTATTGCCCACGTTGAAAACCTATGGTCCAGGTTTTCAGGTTAAAGAGAGAGATAAGATAGAATGTTATAACACCAGAGATTAATCAAATTGAATGTGAATCGCTGATATTTAATATAGGATAATTGAATTACTTAATGTAACGAATTGTCACTGAGATTGAATGCAGATTAGATAGCTAAGAAGTCAAAGTGATCGCCTTAAATAAGTGTGGTTAGTATTGCAGTTTTCTCATATCTTGCTTACCTCGTTTATTGTGTGGTTAGTGATTAATTGAGGGCATCTCTTAGACTGGATCGATTAAATTTGTGGGTTGATTAAGATTGTGAATAAATTAGATTGTTTTGTTAAACTATGGCTAGTGTTCCTTCAAATCCTCCTATACGTTTAGGCGCACAGGCAAGACTATTACAAAGTAAATATTTTCCCCACATTGCTTGCTTTGAGAACAAAAGGAATCAAATGTTAAGGAAATATGTCAGGAAGACTTAATTAACTAGGGTAAATTTTCTATCGATGGCCGAAAAATAACAATCACATTTATAAAAGATGAAAATGTAAATATTAGCACTCCTGCATGATGTTAAACTATTATTGAAATTATTTCCTTAGGCTTATTTTGCTGAAGAGTGAAAATGAATCAAGAGTCAAGTTCAAATGAGTTACGTTTAATCGGATTTATTAGACTCCAGTCGGAGCAATTGTGCTCGGGTAGGCGAATTGAAAGGCGCTGAGTTTCAAATTGAAAACTTTTTAAGCGTGTATTGTATTTTTTAAGTATAAATTTCCTGAACACCTTGCTTCGTGAAATTTTTAAATATTACTGTCATGCAGCCCACTTCCACTTACTCCAACGAGTGAACGAGAAAAGAGCAAACGAAAATAAGTGTAAAAAAACTATAAAACAAATGTGGAAGACTGAAGATAAGAAGAAACGAAACATGGAATTTATTTTTGATTTAATAAAAAGAGAATTTAAGCACCAAAATGTGCTAAAAGTATTAAAATACGAAGTTTTAATGAAGTTAACTGGCGGGAAAGTTACTAATATTTTGGTTTATTTTAGTGATTGCAACTAAAAGATTACGAGAAAATAAGAGCATTTATTGGGAAAAGTACAAGTATTTAGCATTACTATTTTGCCAATGATCACAAGTCAAAATTATTTGACAGTTCATCTATACCTCTCATTAAATATTTCTTTGAAAAAGGGCACGTTGATCCATAAAGGTTCACCTTTCCACATAGGTAGGTTTAAATTACCAATATTTTATTTTCTTCATTGAGCCGCAATTGACTCAACACTGTATTATACAATTTCTAATACAGATTATTAAACGTAATATAAAAATATCACAGCAATTGTTTAATGATTAGAAACCACTGCAATCTTTTTGATTGGATGTTGATGCTCCACAGTTCAGTTTTGAAACAATGTCATACTTGTGTGATTATTATATTCCATATCTAGTTGTGAAGACTTTCTTGATTTTTTTAATTAAATGTAGTTTGTAGAATATGTTATTTCAAAGAATTTGAATACTGCAGCTAAACATTATTTTATACGATACGATATGTCCTTGTATAAAATTTTTTTTTCAAGAAATCAAAAGCTATTTTGCATTAAATACATGTAATCGCTTAAAATCGTTAAAAAAGTATCGTTTTTTCCTTTGGAAGAATGTAGAGTGTGAAGGCAATGTTCTATACAAAACATGTGTATGTGTTCGAAATGTTCTTATAAAATAATTTTTGTCTTTATTTTTTGTAAAATCTATTTTTCATTAAATTTTATGTAGAACTAGATAATAAGAATTAAAAAAATTTAGAATTACTAAATATTTAAAAAAAAATTGCATTAATTACTTAAAATGAAAGTTAAATGTTTCGATTCTTTCACGCATTATTTATAAAGGAATAAGGTTCCTAAAAAGAACAAAATGTTTAAAATGTGTATCTTTTTTTAAAAAATTACAAGTAAATGAAAATAAAAAACATTTCTAAAATAAGTAAATTTTATTTTACGCATGATATTTTCTAAAATAGTAGTCTTTGATGTATATAGAATATTATATAAAAAAATAAATCATACTCTCTCTCTCTTCAAAACCTACCTAAATTTAGTATTATATTTCGTTTGTATTTTAAAATATTTTTAATATATATATACATTATTAATATATTTTTATAAAAATAGCTGTAGTGTCATAAGGACAGATATATATTTAAATTTATAAATCCACTTATTGCTAGTAACTAGAGATATATTTCAGAAAATACTAGCTAGTGCACCCGTTCTTCACACGGGTGAACTGAAAAAGTAAACAATTTAGATTGAAGGAAAAGAAGTTTTTGGAGTTAATTTTACGTGGATTCCAAATTAAACCAAAACAAGCAATACAAAAAAAAATTAAGTCAATTCCTACCTTGAATGGATGAATAGAAATTATTTTGTTAACGACTGAAAATTTGAAAAAGATATACACATATATAGGGAGAGAGTGAACTAGTAGTAGGAAGTGAAAACAGAGCATGATTTGTTTGCAATGTTGTAACAATGTGCATCCGGTTTAGCTGAAAAATAGGTTATCGACGCCAACTTTTGTCATTGTTTTAACAGTTACATTGTTGTAACAATGGAGATGAATCTAAGTTGGTGTCGAAAACTGGTAATTAAGGAATTAATATTTGAAAAAACTATATTAACTTCAAGTGCATTCAGTACAAGTTAAAAAAATTTATTTGAATTTGATCGGATGAATTATAAGTATCTTGTTAACGATTGAAAATTTGAACAAGATATATATATATATATAATATATATATATATATATATATATATATATATATATACACACACGGAGATAGAGAAAGTGAGTTAGTAGTAGGAATTGAAAAAAGCTTTTTGCATATCTCAGCTGAACAAAAAAAAAAACCATATTTGTTAAATTTTAAGTCTAAAGGTCTAATAGCTGATAAAAAGGATTTTTTTAAAAAAATTATTACGCCCCGTAACTCTTTTTTTTAAAAACACCTGCCAAAGCTAATCTCTGCTCAGCCAAAGTAACACATTGTTACAAAATTTGTGTAATGGACATTTTACATAGTGTAAATAATTTATATCTGGATGTGTAATACGTTATTATTACTTTCTGCTGTATTTATTTTAACTTCAATTTGTAGTATTCGCAAGCATCACCGTTCCTTACATTATAATTGCGATTCAAAGGAAATTGCAAAATGTTGTTGATAGAGCCAAGTTACCAACATTTTTGGTGACCACAATGGCAACTTGGGGATTGATTGAACGGTGCAGAAGTTGCTGCATCTGGTGGAGAGCTGCAACAAAGAGGATAGCACAAAAACCTTCCCCACAAGAAAATACATATTTATGCCAATTTTCATAATGATCAGTTGAACGGTGTTGGAGTGAACTGATTTAATGCATACAAAAATTCATTTATATATATATGTCGTGTTTCCGAGTAACATCAAGGCATTTTGAGAAAACGATTTTTATTCAACGAAGACATTTTGGCATCTGCTTGCTAAGAGAGAAACGGACACGAGTTAAGTATCAGAGTGAGCGGCCACTTAGACAAATGTTTCTCAAGTACACTTCTTGTTGAAGAGGTATATTTGAAAGTTAAGCATGACATACGAGGTAATAAAAATTAATGGTTGGAGCGAAAAGTTCTGTTTAGGGCCATGTGTTCTTCAAGAGGCAAAAGTGAGTAATAAATTTAATACTTGAAAATGTAACGGAATATAAAAGTTAAAAGTGGTCTAGGGATTTATTTTAGATCTAATTTCACTATCCTTACATATATATAGATTAACATTAAAGGGGAGAATCTATCCAAACCAAATTTCTCTGTTCTTAATGACCATGTAGGCAATTTGGCGATTAATTAAACGGTACAGGTTATGATATTCTGTAGCGTCTCTTGGTGGGAAGCTGCAACAAACAGGATAGTACAAAAGCCTTCTGAACAAAAAATACTTATTTATGCCAATTTTCATAGTGATCGTTGAACGGTGTTGGAGTGAAGCGATTTCATACATACAAACATATCATGCGCAACGTAAAACTTAATTAATATTTCTTATTTTCATATGCTATAATTTTTAAAATTGGAACTATATTTTAATAATTTTACACCTTTTGAAGATTTATTTACTTATAAATAATGTGTCGAATAATTTAATCGAATCTAATAATTTAATTTTAACCTCAAAGAATAGCATCTAATCAAAAATTGATTACATTTTCAGTTCTCTAGACAAAATTAACACCCCTGAGATCTCTTACTTTTCTTTACTTGAACTGCCTGTGATAGGCATAACGTATGCATTTAGAAATGAGCATATTACTATCAATCAACAAACTTATAAATGCAATCGAAGTACTTTCAATTATAAAAATTAAATTCCCGAAAGAATCGTTTGTATGGTTCAACTTCAGTAATGAAATCGCACTTACCAATATTAAAAGAAACCAAATTTCAAAACCCGGCTCCTCGTAATTCCCAGTAGTTTTCTCCAAAAATAGTGAAAGAACATGATTTGCATCGAGTGTTCTTATTGCAATATGTACGATATTATTAATTTTAAAAATAGGCGAAAGTTTTACTAGAAATAACAAAATTAGCGATAACTAATTAGCATAAAACTAGTTATGAAAGGCAGATTGAACAGTTAAAACTCATAAAAAATTTCTTATTAGACACATCTGTTCTGAAATTGGTAAATTTAAGGGAAGTGTGAGGTGGATATTTGTTCCCATTATCAAATACTTATATTACTGTATATATTTAAATTGTATATAATAATTGAAGAAATATCTGGATTGTATTTAATAATCCATCGTATGTTCTCTTTTAGAAAGCAAATAGATAAATGGAGGGATAATTAGGTCATTACATCTTGAATTTTTCCTTATTATGCAATTTAATGAGATTTCAGCAATTTTGAATTGAGTTTGAATTGTAAGGAATGCCCCAAGACGAGAAAAAAAATACTATGTTCAAGGATTATAAAACCCTTTTCAAAACTCAAGGGGAAATACGCTTCGACGTATAATGTACACGCTTAAAAAGAACCTCGTACAAATTAACCTCTTAATGGTATAAATTGTATTTTTACTTTTTTTCAATATGATTCGCTAATGGTATTTTAATGGTATTCGAGAATTTAACATATATTCAAATTTAATAATTTTTAAATGTGATTATTAAAACGTTTATTCCTTGAAGTTTTACAATTTTCAGAATGATTTGGAAGCCTTGAATGTAACTAGAATTTACATACGCATTTTAATCTGAATTTTAACATTAAACGTGCTTGTGAACGTGCTTCTGATTTTTAATTTGTTAAAGGTGTAATTTTTTAACCAAGGTTCTTTTACAGAAATTACGAGAATATTACTTTTTCCCTTTATTTTTCATTCGAAAAATATATCAGTACAGTGTTCTATAGGATTCCAATTCACACTAACTATTAATTAGTTGGTGCGCGAATTGGAATCCCCCTTTAAATACTAGAATGGTATGCTTCTTTTAATTTTGGGTTTTCTAATCCCTAAGGTTTTTCTTTTTTGTTCAAGATAGAGTCTTAAAATTTTTGATATACTCCCATACGTATATTCTATAAGAATTTGTATGGAGTTCGGAATGAGATCTCTAATTATTTTTTGAAAAATGCTAAGGTTTTGATGTATTTAAAAAATTTATATTTTTTTCCACGTTTAGCAAGAAAAATAATTATTAAAAATCAACAAGGAATTTCCATATCCATACTAGCTTCTCTTTGCAATAATCCAAGAAACATAAATCACTTAGAATGACTAAAAAATTTCAAAATTGAACTTTTTTATAAAAATTTGAAAAAATCTTCAGACATTTATAATTTTTTTTAAAATTGTAAAATAATGGCTCGCAAACGGACGTTTTATTTCATTCGTACAACTTAATAATATAATGTGAATGCAAAACATAATTTAGTTCTTCTGTTACTCCCTCTAAAAATTTCTTTTATTAATAGTACTGGGTAAACTGCAAATTTCATCGACATAAGGTAATTTTTCTTGTTGATTCTCTGTCTCCATTTAAAATGCTAGCACATATTAAAGTATTTCCTTTAATGCATTGCTACTGTAATAACAGTGAAAAAGCGTCAAAGAGGAACACCCTTGAAAACTGACAAAAATATATTAGCAACTGAATAAAATACATATATTATCGTTTATGATTTATATTGAGATGAATTATAATGTTAACGGATCAATGAATCAATCTAATTAATATACACTACACAACAAAACTAGGAAAGCACGTGAATTTAGCGAAATAATACAAATATTTTTTTTCTTGTAACTAACTTAAGGCAGTACATCCATAGTCTAAAGTGTAGCAGAAAACAGAAGAGTAATCACATGCAAATCAGCGTTCTTGGCCTCAAATATCTGAAAAAGGCTATAAATGCAGGAATTTTGATTTCGTCATTTTATTTTTGTTGTCTCAGTTTTGAAATTCAAACTTCCGGCTGTTACTTTTGAGAAAAGATGATTAGAAGATGCCAATACAACGAGGCCTACCAGAATGAATGTTTTGGTGCCTAACCGAGAGACAGGAATTCAGGCAAACACAAAGAACAGTAGTGGTGAGTGAGTGAGTGATTTTGGTGCTTATTGGCGCAAGAGCCGATTTCTCTCTCTCTCTCTCGGCTATACTGCGCCGAACGTTTGTTTTAATATCTGTGGTCTAGACGGGAAGAGAAAGAAAGAATGAATTGAATGACAAGAAAGAGAGTCGAAAATAGAGAAGGATCACTAGGGTACCCCGGGTTCGTGAAGCCCGTTTTTACCAAGGACAGTAAACCCCGTGGGAAAAGGAAAAGATCACTAGGCACCTCGGGATTGTGACACCCGTACTCACATAAGGAAGGTGAGCCCTCTGAGGGGAGAACAGTAGTGGAGGTATTGAAATGGCAAGAGGTGTCATTGCAAGACTGCGGAATCGATTCCCAGAAAGAGGGCGTGTTCGATGTCGGCAAGAACACAAGTCATCTACGTCTACCACGGCAAATAATGCCAGCTATTAACATCTCGACAAGACAGAACAGTCAGTGTGAAGCAGAATCAAAGACAGTTTTTTATGGAAATAGGACACGCGAAAGGCTTCACTCCAAATTGTCCGAAATAGCTTTTAGGCGGGTGGTCTGTATGTACGTAGGCTAATGGTGAGTATTCCTTTGAAAGAAAAAATCATGCATCCAGAAGAAAGTGGCCGCTGAACATCATGATCGGATGAAAAGAGATTGGAAAGTGCTGTTTAAGGATAAGACCCGATTCAGTTTAGAGTGTGACACCAAACGTGTTTCGATATGGCGAGAAAGAGGAAATCGAAGTGACTTGTATTCCTTCAAAAAAGATCAGATTGCAGACGAAGGCTTTGATGGTATAGGCTGAAATCAGAACAGGAAAACGTACTGGCCTGCATGCCATTCGGAATGGCAATGTGATGGTTCATAGGTCAGTAGACATGCCCTGAGATCCCATGTCGTAACTTAGTAACGGCCTTTGGTTATTCTTTTCATTTACATCAGAATAATGCAGAACCTCATACAACTCATCTTGAAGAGAACATTCTTGAAACTGAGACAATACAGAGCATGGAATGACCAGCATGATCTCCTGGTTATAACCCGATCTGGCATGTTTCAGACACATTTGGACCACGCGTTTCTGCAGGATTAAGGCTTCCTGTTTATGCCCAAGATTTCTAGATTGCACCTCGTCAAGAGTGGAATAATATTCTTCAAAGTCTCATCAATAACTTCTTTGCATCCATGTTAAACAGGTGTGTAGCATTCTTAGCAGTTAGAAGGACCCCACATAATATTAAACACCTTGTATCACTTTTAAATAATCTGTTTTTTTTTCGTTTACCTGATTATACTCAAATATATTAAGTATTATTTTTGCTGTGTAATTGCTACCTATACTTATACCTGGTGTGCATTTCCTACCTTGGGTTGTTAATTTAAGTGAGAGAGCAAAATAAAATATAATTTGTAGTGATTATGACTGAACTTTCTTCTACCCCCCAACTACTAATAAACGCATCGCGTTTATTTCAAGCATATTAATAATGTTTTAAAAATAATCTTTTGTTTTTGACTTTTCATATACTTGCACCCCCCTGTTGGGTTATTACACCCTCCTTGTGGGGCGCGCGCCACAGTTTGAGAAACCCTGTACTAGAGAGGACCAAAATGGATTTTAAATTTTTGGTATCTTGTGACATGAAAAACCCTCATATTTGAACATTTTGCTATTTTTCGGAAATACTTCACTTTTTTCTCAACATTTTCTATTTTTAAAAGCTATGTTTTTGTTTCGTGAGTTATACTTAATTTTAACAAAACAATTTTTTCTTTAGATATTCATACCATTCTATTAGCCCCTAGGAAATTTCTTTTACAACGTACAGAACAGAGGAAGTTTAAATTTAACACACCTTTGTGTAAAATTGTTCCTTAACACCTTCAAAAGAATGTTGGTAAACAAAAGACGTAAGCCTCCGCCACGTCTTTACATAACCGTGGCTTTTATTTGTCTTCTTAAAATGCTATTATCAACTTCCTCCCTGGGCTTTCCAGGACGAAAAATCACTTAAAAACTGCTATCTACGCGAATGAAAAGAGTCCATTTCTTTTATATTTTTTTCTTAATTTTACGAGCTTCCACCTTTTAATGCTGGAGCTTACCTTAAAAGGATTTTAGAAGAAAGAGGAAATCTTTATAAGAATTTCCCCGCTTTTCCCTATTTGCTCCGGATTCCCTCAGACACGTCTGGATTAAATTCTTTTGTCAAATAGAATAATACAGGTTCACAAAAGGAAATAGGAATTGTTTATGTTATTGCATTATTTATTTTGCAGCATTTTATTCCATGAGGCGTGATGATGTTATCATAGAAAGGTTTTGAATGCTAGGATAATAAATTACAATCAAAATAGCTTTAAAATGTTACTTTACATATTTATTGATTAGACTTAACTTTCTTAATTTTAGATTGCTATCTCCTATCTCCTATTAACAATGTATATTGTATCGAGTGTTATTCGATAATTTAGGAAAAAATGTTTATAAATTCTTTTGATCATTCTTCTAATTGCCTAATAGAGTTTTCCCCCATGTATCTTACGCTGTATATTTTTCATTAAAAATACATTGTAACGGGTATTATTCGGATTCTTTTTCTAATCCTATTTCCATAGAGATAACTTGATTTTATGCAAATATAACTAATATTTAAACCTGACGTTTGGTATGTGAGGTCAATGGTTAATTATTGTGCTATCGTTAATCTTGAAATCTAAGTATAAGAAAAGGTGAATCGTGCGTCCTGAAATTAACATTCCTCGTAGAATCCTCCAAAAGGTTTGGAAGTAAATATCGTTGGAGCTGACCGAGCTATTGAGGTTCGAGAACGACCATCACAAGGAACTCCGACTGAAGCTAGGTGATTTTTAATAATTTTACATGCCAGATTAAGTGTTAGGATTTCAAATATCTCCCAAAGTCAAGCAATAAAGTTGTATATTTTCATACAAGCTTTAAAGATAGAATAAAAGTAGTTACTTTTAAGATCATGATTTTCCCGAAAACTTTTACACCCGTGACATTCAGGCTGTGGCAGCATAAATGAAGTAAGCTTCGTTAATCCACTCTTTTTTTGATGTTATTTAAAACGCAGATTTATTTTAATGTTTTTGGACTTAAAAAAGCTTAAGTGTGCAGCATGTCTCTTAGACGGCCGTTTGTTACCCCTCTTTTTTTTTCTCACGCCCTGAAGCAAAAAGTCGCGCCATATCGCCTTCGCTTCAAAGCGAACAAGAGTTGAGACACACTCAATGACTGTCCATTTTTACTTTCCCTCTAACATATGGCCACCCTACACATGTATGGAAGGGAGTGTCGGCAATTGAAGGGAAGAAAGGCCAAGGATTGTATTCTCATGTTAAAGTGACAGGTCGATTTCTGTACCTTCATATGGCTTTTGATAGATGGCGACAAGACAATTGTGATGGATCTATATGCATCCTCTCACTAACTCCTTGGGAATTCCTTTAGGGCAAGCATTCTTTCAACCAAATTTCACCGAAGACAAGAAAACGTGTTTATGCAAATTAAGTTTAATATATATATTCTGTATTCTCGAGTTTTAAGAGTTAAGGAAGTGAGAATTGAAGATTAGTGAAGTAAGTATAGCTCGGATGTGAAGGGAATTGATGAGAAGCAAGCAAATCGACAGTATATACGTATACGTTAACAGTGTACGATGCGTGAAGTGGAACCTCGAAGAAGTGCTTAAGTCAACTATTAATGTTCAAAGCTACGTCGAATAGTTTAAAAGATTGCGAGAATCCAGGAACTGTAATTTGAATCCAAATATAAGTTAGAGAGATAAATCATTAACAAGCATCTTAAAAATAGCTTTTTATGTTATAGTAAGGGTAGATTCTCATGATCGTATATAATGTCCACACGCTATCTTGTCTCATCTTAATTCTCTAGTTGATCAAATTTATCTTATTTGGATTATTATAGTGTATGTGTTGAATATTGTGACAAATAAACAATGGAAGTGTATCATGTCTTCTGATCAATTTGTTCCTCCCACATATCTAGCCGGGTTAGAGGGAAGAAGGAAGGATAATTCCTTACACAATCATACAATCCAATAGGCTTTTTATCTTTGAAGAACCAATTGTGGTTGAGACCAAGACGAAAGGCTCCGGGTGCAGATCCGTGTTTCCACCAATAAGAAATTGTAGGGGGCGTGATAGAGGCTTACCCAGAGGGTTTAAAGAGACATATCGGAAGTTGACTGGGAGATCAGCAATAGGAGAAGAGCGAGATTGGCTATAGGAGTGAAAATAAAGACAGCGGGAAGTTCAGCGATAGGAAATCAACTAGACGATGAGATACCCAGTATATAAATTCTTTTTCTTCATAAGCTGAACAGTCTTTTGCAGGCCAAGGCTGACTCCCTTATCTTTCTCCAGTTGACCCTAACAGTCACGATAGGCTTCCATTGGTTGATTCCCATTAGCTTGAAGTCCTTTTCAACATTGTCCAACCATTGTGCAGGTGGTCGCCCTCTACGTCTAGTCACTAGAATTTTCGAAAAAGTTACTTTTTTGGTAGAAAAAGCATCGGCATATCTGTACAAATAGCCCAGTCTTTTTGATGATCTGTGATGCTTTTATAGTTCTCGCATTGTAAGTCCCACCATATTTGCCATATTTTCTGTACATTTCATGATTGTAAAGAATTCTCCACTCATTGTTCTCCTGAATACGTCCACAAAACTTCCTTAAGGTTTTTCTGTCATAAATGAGCAAATCTACTTCTTCTGCTGTATTGAGGGTGGAATCAACAAACAGTACATATTTATAGGTCTGATTATTTATATATGCTCAACAGTGTTTATAGAATTAAACTTAGAATTTTTCTGAGGTCATCAACACTTCTATTAGCCAAACAAATTCTATTGTTTGTTTCAATATTCAGATCGTTGCCACATGAGATCAGAGTTACTAAGCAAGTAAACTGTTTTAAAGTTTCACAAGTATAAATGCCTATCTTCAAAAAGAGACAAATCAAGAGATTTATTAGTTGAAACCAAAAACTTTGTTTTGTCCACAATAATAACAAGTCCACGTTCAAAATTTATATCTTATAAATACTATAGATTATGCGTCCAGCTGCGATAACTATTTGTAAATAAAAACTAATTTTGCTAAAGTTGTGTGATCTCTCTCGACGCCCAGAAATCAAACTTGGAGTGATGACGTCACAATAGGTAACGTTAAAGGAATTTATGTACAGAAAAATAATGAGTAACTGGAGCCTCTAAATTTAATTTTTTGGGGGAAACATTTTTCTTTGAACATATCAACATTTAATGCTTTATTCTCGTATGAAAAAATCTTACAAAAAAAAGTTAGATGCAGAAATTCTATAATATGCATTTAACCTGGAAAATATCCTCTCAACCCGGAGAGTTAGACAAAATCTTTCCTATCAATTTTAGTCAAACTTTTTGAAAAATTAGTTTTTAGTAGATTAAATAACCACTTGAATGTAAAAGATGTTCTAACAGCATTGATGCACTATGGAAGAAACACAGCTTCAGAGCTGATATCTCAATATATAAGTATCAGATATGTCAAAATATATCTCAAATTCCTTTCAGAAACACAGAATACATAAAATGGAAACACATGTTATTGTTTGACTTCCAGAAAGCAATCAAGTGTTCAACAAATTGTTTTTATTGATCGAAATGCAAGCTCTACTTTGATTGGATAATTTGTCAGCATTTTAAAAACCAATCTCTCAGGTCGTTTCTCACAGGCAATCATATCTCTTGTCCTGATATACTCAAATACTCTCGCAAAAATTTCAGATTCCCTTACTCAAAGGTTCTGCTTCGTCCAAATCGGCTAAACTATTCCCCATTCCATCATCTTGATCAAGTGTTATATGTCTTTTAGTTTCTTTAATCTGTCTGATAAGGTGATTCTAAATTTAATTGTATGTATAGCACATTTTATTTTAAATTTCAATATAAATTGATTTCAAATTTTAAAACTTGTCTCAAGGAATTTGGTCATCATATCTTAGTAAATTTATCGGCGTTTGTAGCAATACAAGTTCATGTCCACTAAATTTATATCTGAACTAGTGTATTTATATAGCATCCATACTGAGAGTTTACATGTTCCAAACACATCGTTTTCATATAGGTTCAGCAATAGTACTTGTTTTTCTATCTTTTTTTACTGGAACAGATGGCACATTTTGGCATAGACTTTGTAGAAGTACTTGCAGCTGTTAATTATAATACAGATGATAATTCTCACACTACAGGTTAACATTCTATCTCTACATACTATGGCATGTAGAGATGGAATGTTACGAATACAATGGAATGAATGATACAGCTGTCCATCTCTACATACTATAGTATATAGAGATGGACAGCTGTATCTCAACATATCATACAATCTCTGTCAGACTTGATGCCCAGGTTTCATAACTGTCAACATAACATCATAACTTTCATAACATCATAACTTTGATGTCAAAGTGTTCTTGAAACAAATTTCTTTCAGTGTCTTACTTCCAAATTTCTTCAAAGTTTAATTTTTACTTATATTTTATATAATATATTGGTCTAATAAATATTATTTTTACTGTTTGATAGCCAGTACTATATATATATATATGAAACATGAAATTCTATGCAGAGTAAGAGTGAGTGAGAGTAAAATTAGAGTCTCTATATAAAATACAACATGAGGGTTATTTGTTGATAACTTCGTAGTTTTAAACTTCATTTAAGTGAAGAGGAGGATAACTGCGTTGACACACTTATACCTTAACGACCTCACCACACCAATGGGAGGACATTGATCTTCGGCAGATTTAACGTGTATCGATTCCTTAGCACAAAAACTCGAATCGTGAGTCTCCAACCACGAGTTCGAGACCATAACCACCAGACTTCAACGGACACCCTTTAAGAGCTTAGTAACGAAGTTATGCAGCATAAGATGAGTCATTAAAACAGTTTTTATGGATTGTTAAATTTGAATTCTAATAAAAAAAGTTTTCTGGCATTAAATTTGTTCTTGTTTTTAATAACACAGCAAAAATATCTTACGGCTGAAAGTACTGAGATTTAACTTAGCGTAATAATGCTTTTTTTGCGTCTCACAAAATACATAAACACTATTTAAAATTGCTCTGAAAGAACATAAGCACGGAACCTTGTAATCCTGCCGTGTGTAAATATTTTGCATTAAATCTCGTGTAATGCACTTTTAAGAAGTGAATACAAGAGATTTTTTCTCTCTCATATTCAATGTTGTGATATTAAAAACTTTTTCTAACTTATAACTTTCGAAAACCTTTTTTAAAACTGTAGTCTGGTTGACTTTTATATGAACAAATCCTCTCTTGCAGAAAAATGTGCGAAAATTAAATTAAACGTAAATGTTTTTTCATTTATAAAAGTGTGAAAGCTGAAGGAAAGATATTTTCTGAATTTGTCTGCCTTATAAAAAAAAATATGCGTCATGATACAAGAAAGAAATCCCTGTAGAATATTACAAATTGTGTAGCACTAAAGTTTATTTAAAAGAAGATATATCATTTATTATTATTATTATTCTGCTCCCGTTATTAAAAAAAATTAAATTTTAAGTTTCAGAATTAAACTACATCAAAAAGGAACACAAATGATCACAATGAAAGGTTTTAACTAACTTAGCATATTTGAGGAAACAAAAAAAAAAAGATAGATATTATATAGACGAGAAACAAATAATTTTTAAAGTACCCTAAGTTGTTGAAAAAAAGAAAGAAATACGAATCATATTTAATATTTACAAAGATCCTGACTTAAGGCTATAAGGACAGTTATTCAATTCTTACTATTAGTTTTCACTCTCTCCCTCTCTCTCTCTACACACACACACACACACACACACACACACACACACACACACACACACACACACGCACGCACGCACGCACGCACACACACATATATATATATACGTATATATATATATATATCATGTTTTGGAGTAATTCTTAACATTGACAGAGTTTATCATATTATATTTTATTCCAAGTCTGTACTCCAAGCCATCAAAGACGAGATCTCTTTCCACGTTGATCAGCAGCAAGTGATCGTTAGTACATTTGTCTCTTTTTGTCCGGCGAAAGTAGAAGTCAAAGTTCTTGTACGGGAGGTGGGTTGAGTTGTCCTGGTATGAAGTTTACCCAACTGACACTTGAATTGCTGGAGATGCATCTCACATATATATATATATATATACATATATATAAAGGATTTCGTGATAACTTATGTTGATAAAGTCTGCTAATTATGCAATAATATGTAAATATTTTTATAGTAAATTATTAATTGATCATATTTTAAAGAATAATGAATTTCAAAAGTCGATTCACAGCAATAGAGAAGATGATAATCGTCTTTTGGCTTTAAACAAAAGATTAAATATTCATCTCAAAACTATTAAATAACCACGAATTTTTTTAACACCAAAATTCCCCAAAAGTCCAATAAAATTCCGTAGTATTACTAATGGGTATAATACATATATAACGAAGTCTGGAAATATTTTACAATCCCTTCTTCAAAATACTATCGATAGCTTTCAACACAGCAATAATTATAAATAGCTTAGAGATTGTTAGAGTCACGCAAGAGATGACAGTTTTTTCCATGCACGGCTTTGACTTCGAGGACCTTTTTAATTCTATTGATATAGATGATATGATTAGAGTTCTACATTTAATTTATGATAAATATGAATTGCATAATTCAATGAAAAAGGAAAAATTTGATATCCTGGTTAATCTTGTTTTACAAGAAAATTTCATAGCTTTTGATCAGAATCTTTATAAACAGATCAGAGGATTACCTCAAGGTGGTCCTGCCAGTAATAGTTTAGCTAACCTGTATTTACATTTTTTTAAAATTGATCATATTTTTAATGAATCTTTCTTACTTTATCGTTATATAGATGATATAATAATTTTTGGTAAAAATAGTGAATTCAAACCAAATATTATGTTCTACCCTGACAATCTCAACCTTCTTAAAACTAATTTTAACTCTAATATGGTTGAATTCCTGGATTTAGACTTGCATCTTATTGACAATAGAGTAGTCTGTAACATTTATGACAAAAGAGATTCTTTTAGTTTCCATGTAATTAAAATTCCTGTATGGAACAGTAATTTGCATATATCAATTTACAGAAATATTGTTTTGAATTTTTTACTTAGGAATGATAACTTAACTACCAACAAAATAGATAAATTTAATAATATCAAGAAATTCTTCCAATGCTGCTTAAATCATGACTATCCTTTTAACTTCTTAAGAACATATATTCATCACAAATACATTAATCGTCTTGCTAGTTCTGATTTCAAATCCACCATACAACAATAAGATCTCAAAGTCAGCATATTAGGGGTTTTGCTGTGAAGATTCTATTTTAACACTCTTCACACAGTTTATATTTTTTCCACACCCTTCTTAAAAATCTTATAAAATGAAAAATTTCTACATTTTTGGCAACCAAACCAAATTCTACATTTTGACAACCAACCAATTTTCTACATTTGTGACAACCAACAAGTTATAGCCTAC
>BMAO01009986.1:0-146283 GCA_019973975.1 Trichonephila clavata
GAAATTTCACAAATCTGCTTTATCCAACAGATGGCGTTGTTTGCAACTCGGATGACGTCATAAAGATAACTTTTGTTTTCTGGAAACCTATCGTTACTATAGGAACGGGGTGTGGTTTAGAAATGATTGACAGATGTAGTCGGTATGAGAGCGCATGCGCTCTCTGAAGAACCAGATCCAAGAGAGGAAAAACGTGTCAGCAAACGAAGGGGGGGGGGTGAGGAAAGAATGGGAAAGAGTTTTCTACAAATAGGTTTCAACGTTTGAATAAGGTTCTGTCACTGCCGCACAAAATTGGGTGCGGAGACATTTTTTTTTTTGAAAAGCCGTGCTAGTGGATAGGTATCAAAATGTGCATTGCACTTCTAAGTAATATAGTCATAGTTCTGGAATCTACTCAAAAATACATTTTTCTGCAGAAATGATGAGGCTAATCAGTCTAGATTTGTCGGAAAACATAGGATATATTTGCTTAATTTGGGTATAATTATTATGTGAGTTTTTCCCATTCATATGGAAAATAATTGAGTGTAATGCACTTGATATTTTGTCACATGAATTATTGTATTTCAGGGTAGGCCTTTGAGTACAACATTTTTGAGGTAATTCTATTGTAGAATTTTACTGTTCCTAGTTTCGGATGACATTTATCCCTTTTTGTGGAAATTGGTATTGTAGCTTAGAAATCATGTAATTCATTCATTAAACTTTTCTATAAAATCATCGTTATAAGGCTCCGGATTTTTAGGAAGAAAACGTTCAAATTGTCTCTTGACAAATACGTCTACATTGTCTTAGGTATCATAAACAATGCCATAAGATTAAGAAGGGAAACGAAATATGGGTGGGGGTTTTAATTTTTCGACGAAGAATTTGGTAGATCTTTATTTGAAATTTAGAAAAAGTATTTTTTTTTTTCAGTTTTAGGGGATATATTTGTTTTATTTATCTTTGTTACCTTTATTTATTTATCGATCTAATTCTCTTTGTTTGATAGAAATATGCGAAATTTTAATAAGTTTCTTTCTGCTCATATCTCTTAGATACAAATTGTATTTGAAATTGTCATAGAAGGATGCTTATTATGGAAATAAAGTTTCGATTTGAATCTTTAAAAAGAAAATGTCATTTTTCTTAGAAAATATTAACTAGAGCACTTTTGTCAGTCCTTTTTTAACAGCATTCCATTTCTTGTTTTACAAATTAATGCTATTTCCAATCAGGGCATAGTTACCGCGTATCAATGATACGGGGCCCAAGCTTTGAGGGCGGGCACCCAAACGTGTAAGCAAAAAATCGCAGGGTGGCCTTAGAGCAGGCATGTCAAACTCATTTGATATCACGGGCCACATGAGCTATTTTACATTAAGTTGAGGCCACATGTTTTCAATGTTCAAAAAAATTAATAAAACAGGATTTTTAGGATGATTATACTATGTATTTATAAAACTCAGTGTATTATATTTTTTATACATAATTATTTAATATTTCATTTATTTTTTAAACTATAAATATTTTATATTGTTTTATAAAAAAAAAAAATTATTTTACGAAATAGAATGAATGTAATGTTAATCTTAGAAGATATTTGACGTCGTTTTTTTTTCAAAGCAATTCATCAAAATTTGGTTGAACATATTGAGTTGATATAATTTTTAAGAAATGATGATAAATGTTTTTCATTTAATCTCGACTGTTCTGAGAATTTTCGTTACTTTTCATTAAAGAAAATGATTGCTTCCGAACATAGCCATTATACGCGTAATAAATGATAACATTTTAAGAAACCGTGATCTACAGATGAAGATATATAAATATCTAGACAAATTACTTCGAAACTTTTTGCTTCGGCAAAGAATCAAAATAGATTTCAATTAATTCCATTTGTAACTTTTCATCAACAATTACAATATCGATACATAGAGGTGAAATTAAGAAACGAAATTGTAATTCAAAATTTTTAAAATCAGATAATATTTGATCGCGAATTCATTTCTAATAATTTAATTTAATATTCTGTAAATTTTAATTTAAATGATTTAATCAATAGATTTTTTTTAAAAAAAACTTTGAACTGAGACAAGTTTTCTCTTTCTATTTGTAATAATTTGTCAGTAATAATTTTTGTTCGAAAGCGTTAATATTATCAAATAGCATCGTAGCAAATAAATTTTTGCCTTGAAGCTTAAGTTAAGTAGACTAGTAATATCAACTGAGAAAGCCAAGTGCTTTACCCAATGTTCATCTTTCAATTAACTTTCATCATTATTTAATCATCTTTTACACTTTCATAATTGTTTTTTCTTGTTTCCAAGAAAATAATGATTTCATCCAGCAATTTAAAAAATCGTTTTAACCCTTATTGGTCAAAATCCATTGAACTTTCATGTAATATGGTTGATCGATAAATTACCATTCTAAACCTTTTAGAAATGAAGCAAATCGACGATGCCAAAATCTACAAGCTCGAATAAAGTTTCAATTATACTGACTATTTTAAAACATGTCCAGTATATCCAAGTACAATACTTGCTAAGTAATAATACGATGAAAATGTTCAAAATTGTACTATTACCATGTTGTTTGCTTGTTTCTTTTAATCTTGCAATTGCTTTAGTAATACTAGTCATGGTAAATGCTCTATCAGTTGTAAGACACGAAACAACTTTTACAAGGATAACTTACACTTCATCAAGATTTCTAAAAGTGCATCAAAAACATGTATTATGCATAATACATGACTATAATTCTCCATTATTTCATCATCTCTGCTGGTTACAGAATTTCAACTTAAAATTACACTTTAAATTTTTTTTTACTTGTGCTGGACATAATACCGCTTTTATATTTCGAATCTAATCCGCCATCTGTTCTAAGCCGCACCCCAAATTCTCAAAAGGTTATTGTGAAGAATGAAAAATAATGTAAAATGGTTTATCGATATCAAATTTTACGCAATCAAAATAAATTTAAAAGGAGAACTAATAACACGTGAATTTTCGGTTATTTTATCAGTATTACCAATTTTTAATTACGGGAACTCATAATTTCTCTAAATACCCCATCCAACAAATTTCTTTCCCTTCGATTCTAAGCCGCACCCCATTTCTGTAGCATTAACATTGGAAAAAAGTGCGGCTTAAATTCGAGTAAATACGGTTATTCCTTCACTTTAATTAAGCACTCACTAATATATTCTTCTTCAGTAAATGGTTTCGACCCGCTTGCGATTAAAAGGGAAAATATATAGTTTTATAGCAGTTGTATAGTCTTCAACAAATTTAGGTGGCCGCGGTAACCTGGTGGTCAAGGTAACGGACTCGAGTCATAAATAACTGGCCTAATACCGCTGAAAATCCTCAATGCAGAGGGGGCCGATGCACGTTAAATATGTCGAGGTTAAGACGTCCACCAGTTGGTGTGGTGTGGAAGGCAGGAGAAGGGATGCCAGCTCAGATATCGTCCTCGTCACTTAACCATGGTTCAAAATTACGAGGTTCGTGGCCAAACGCCCTCGAGCAGTTGAAGAGTTCGTTGTTAACATTCGCTCACTCACTCCGTCAACAAATTTAGTGAATAAATTTTTTTCATTTTTAAATTGATTTCAGTTCCGACAACTCGTCTTGTCAAAGTTTCCCAGCATGTTGGTCAGAGTTTGTTTTCTGATTTCTGTCATAGTGCCTTTTAAAATTATATTCCTTTGCGACTGAATTAGAGTTTTTACATATCAGGCCTAATATTTTATTCTTATTATGGGCATAAAAATATTGTAGTTCCCATTTTTCTTGAAAGTTATGATGTTCATCTTCAGTTTATCTTTTCTTACTCTGTTCTTGAAGTGTCATTATATTTTTATTAAATAACTTTTTATTTTAATATGAATAAAACCCAAAATACACTTTCATTCACAAACGATTGCGCAAACACTGCACTTTGACTTGGTCATCTTGGGGGTTTTAAATGTTTTAAAAAAATAAATCTTCAATGGCCTTTGACGCCATGCTATTCGCCTCTTACTGATTGGACACTTCAAAGAGAAAAAAAAAGTTTCACACACGATGAATCGTAGTGCGATATATAGCAAATAATATGCAAAAGTGCATTTAAGAATTTAATAAGAATTTGTTTATTACAGTGAAATTAAATGAAAAAATTTCAATAAAATATTGAAAATAATTTTCATTTAAAGGCTATTTTTATAATTAAATAGAATTTTTTAAAAACAAGAATAGATAGCAGGTGAATATATTGTAAATTTTTTAAAAAAGGTTTACCAGAAAAAAATTTTAAAATAAAAAAAACCCTCTTAAATATATATTGACAGTTAAAATTTTGTAAAATGTCTCCACGGGCCGCAACCTAGGTATTGGCGTTGGTATTGGTATTGGCCCGCGTGCCGCGTGTTTGACATGCCTGCCTTAGAGAGTGCCCTCAAGGATGATACAGGGTCCACTCAGGACCAGCTCCGCCAGTGTTTTCAATACTCATATATTTTTTTTTATATTTAAAATATGTTTTACATAAAATTGATAGCATTTGTTATATATATATACGATGACAGAGATTACTCAGCCTAATCTTATCATGATGCTTTCATAAAAGTTTTGAAACACTTATAAAAATAATACTGATACAAACTGAAATTAGAAACCCCCAGGTATGTACGTATAACATCTTTCTCACATTTTTCTTGGAAATTTTTTCTCAGTTTTAAGTCGGTGCAATTTAAAAAGTTTGATTTTTATTACATGACTTGAAATTATTTTACTATAGTGTTATAATACATTTTGAAATATCATAGATAAATTCAGTTATATTTGTAATACTTGTATACGGAATACTTGAACTCAATAAAGTCTCATTGTAGTATCAGCTGAAAAAAGGCTGATTTTAAGTCATATAATTTTCAGTAGTATTCCACCTCTTCCAAATATTGTCTTTTAGTAACACAAGAATGTTTTGAGCCCGGCAATTTCTCAATAGGAAAAAATTAATGAAAGCAAAAAAAGCTTCTAAGGTTTTTAACTATGTGTAAAAACACAAATATTGCTCTTTAAAAATTAAAAACCTCGAAACATAACTGAACAGAAACGATTTTAGTAGTAAAAGTAAGAGTTAATAGCCATTTCACTGAACGAACCGATTATTCTCCCAAATATCTCTCTTTATATACAAAAAAAATTTTCATGATGCTGTAATAAATTCATTTCAAGTTTTTTTTTAAGGTGAAGTTAACAAAAGAAACTACATCTTTTTTACAGAATGGAGCAAACTCACAGTTTGGACAAATTTACATTTATGATAGGGAGGCTTTGCATGAATGTGCAAAAATAGTTAAACGTGACGATGTGTTATAAATTTTACAGCCAATTATGAAGAAAAAACCGTATGAACTACATAATACAAGGAAATTACAGTTTTACAATTTGAGCTGTGATAGAGTTGCATAATTTGTACAATGGAGTTGGTCCGCCATTAGGCAGATAAGGGAGGGGCGGTACCTCCTTCCAGTTTTTAATTAAATTTTTAAGAATGGAAAAATGCTTTAAAATGATTGCTAAACTAATCACTCTCTCTAAACTGTCGAATATTGAGATTGTCAAATCTCAGAAAACTTCAAATATATTAAAAACTGATTGGTTATCAGACTCCCTTAACCTTTTCAATAGAATTTTTGCTATTCCTGGTGGGCGCAGTAGCTTAGTGGTTATGGTCACGAGTTCATGTCTGGAGTGTCATGGGCTCAAATCCTGTTGCCACTAAAGACCCTCCGTGTAGATGAGGCCATTCCTCCCATTTATGTGGTAGTTAGGAAAGAGGGATGCCAGCTCAGGTGTCATTCTCGTTACTCGACCGAGGTTGAACATTACGAGGTTTGTGATCAATAGCCCTCTTGTTGCTTTATAGAGCGACACTAATCTCTCTTTCTTTCTTTTGCTAATCCTGCTCCAGGCACATAAATTACTTTAATAAACCCTGTAAAAATTCTCATTTATAGTTAATCTTTTATCTTCAAAATTTACATATCTAATATTGATTGAATTTTTTTCCAAATGGGAAATTTTAAGAGTGCAGTCCATTTGTACGTAGCTGCTTTAATTTCGGAAAGGACTTCCTTTCCAAATACAAAAATAACTTATTTTTTAGATCTGTGCATAATTCTCTGTTTTACGAATTTTTTATTCTGCTTATGTGATCCATTAGCACAGAGTAGTAATTACTTAACAATTCGATTAAAATTTTCCATTATATTCCATTACATTAAAACTATTTAAATGTAATTTTATAGCAAAAACATGAAGAAAAATTACATTTTCAAAACATTCTCTTTTCATGGAAAATACTTCTATGTAATATTTTTTCTATGTATATATAGTTAGGATTTTTCTTTACAGAGCCTGAATTAAGATTTTTGAAACATTCACATTATTTTTAGAGTTACTATTGAAATAACAACCAGGCTTCTTCATAAAAATTTCGCTACTTTATTAATATAAGTCCACTTCTCTAAATTATATCTTCTAAAAAGTCCAGTTGAGGTAGGGATTCTTGGGAGCTTCCCAAATCGAATAACAAAAACTAAACTTTCGTAACATCAAGAATTATTTTGAAGATTGTCGAATTTTAGATATCCATAATAATAATGTTTTTGATAAATTTTACAACTCGCCATATTGACATCAATAGGAGTATTGTAAAGTTTTCATATGCAAGAGTATATTTTTTTTATTCTTGATTATTTAGGGCCCCGGTGCATAGCATCCATTGACCACTCCCTGCAGAAGAGCTTTCAGTCTGGTTGAAATGACAATTCTTCAAATGTTTCACTCACTAAGAAAGTATACACCCCACAATAACCCCTTTCAGTCCCAAAATAGATTCCAATCGCCTCCCCCTGAAATAAACAGCTATCCTATTCATGTTCCCCCCCCACACCCTCGTCAACCTTATCTCAAGGTCACTTGACCGTTTCATCTTGGAAACAAATTGTCAGAACTTCCTTCTTTCATTCCAACGAAGAGGTCCCCTCCCTAACAATGACGTCATCTCATGACGTAGTCTAGGGTTACTTTAATTCTCTTACCTCCTCCCCCTTTCATATAAAAAAAGCAGAATTAGTGTTTCTGAAGTGATTAAAATCATTATTCATGTAGCAAAATATTCTTTTTCGTAAAATAAAATATTCTTAATGTGTATTTAAGCAGTTTATGCTCAATTTTCTTCTAAAGTAATGTTTTAAAAGTTTTGTACGTAGATTGTATACACGTGGCGCCATCTACAGTCATTACACTAAAGCTTGCCAAACATGGCGTCCGAGCATTTTGGAAGCAAAGATATATGTATTTTTCGTAATTTTAAAATTTTCTAGACCATTTCTGACATTTTTACATTTAAGGTGGATTTATAGGAGTAATTTACGTTCTCAACAAAAGTTTCATATCCAAATAATGTGATTTCATTAAGTTAAAGTACCCTGACCTTTTCAGTACATTTAGAAGTCCACCTTAAGAAGAAATATTAAGTGTCAATCGTATTAAACGTATTGCTATAATGTTAATTCGTATCATCACTTCTAAGCGTATTGCTTTATAAAAAATAAAAAATATTTAGCAGTTAGAACATAAATTTTTTTTAACATGCCAAGTCTTTCTTTTTATTTCCATTTTCAGAGAAGCAAGACAAATGTTTATATTATGGTAAGAAATAGCTGTCGCATTTCTCACATAAAGAACACTTTTTGTTTGTTTGTTTTATTTCTATTAACCACAAGTGTATTCATTTTTAAGGTTGCACCTTAATCTTTTAGTCGCTATATCTGGAATTAGTCGCGAAATCTGGAAACGGTATGTGGAATTAGTTACCAAATCTGAAAATGGTATATGCAATAAGTTGCCAAATCTGGAAGTGGTATATGGAATTAGTCGCCAAATCTGGGAATCGCTATTCCTGATGATCCTGATCAAGACAATGGAACAAAATTTTGAAACTATTGTATTGTCATTGGTCCTTGACAAGTGTGCAAAATTTTGAATTCATCTGACCTTTTAAAGTGGATAAAAATTGAGTTCAAATATTCCGTTACATACAAGTAAAACTTATAAAAGCGTTTTAATAAAAAATAACATATTAGCGGAAATATAAAATGTTCATCAACGACATACCTAACGAGATATTCCGTAGAAAAAATGTTAAAACAGTTTTAGCAATTGCATCCACCAACCGCCTTGTGTGCTTGGCGACCTGTATGGCGTGATTGGCTGACAATATTGATGATAGTTGAAGGCAGCAAAGTGGAGTGCCAGTGATCTGCTGCACCACAAAATCGGCATTTGTGGTTTAGATTTTAATCATTGTGGATGTTTTACTAATAGCGAGGAGGCAGACATATATCTAATGTATGGTGCTGCTAGTGGTAACGGCAGAGCAGCTTTACGGCTGTATCAGAAACGCTGTCCAAGTAGACGGATGTCAAAACCACAAAATGTTTCAGCCATTACATCGAAAGCTGTGTGGAAATGGTTCATTTACCGTCAGTACTGATGGAATGGGTAGATCAAGGACTGTACGGCAAACACACCTGGAAGAAGTCATTTTGAATCATGTGGACGAAACATCCGGCACAAGTACAAGGGCTGTAGCATGTCGTCTATATGGCAGTCAACCAACCGTTTGGAGAGTTTTACTGTTGGACTGTTGTGGTGGATGCAATACCTAAAACTGTTTTAACATTTTTTGTACCGAAATAAACGTTCTGTATGCTGCTAATGAACGTTTTATGTTTCCAATAATGGATTATTTTTTCTGTTTGTGCCTCACACAACGCGGCACTTCGACCCATATATTCCGAAAAAATTGTTTGCTTTAGTGATCTCTACAACCCCTCAAAGTTAGTCCTATGATCTTAGAATACTCTGTGTATTCAAATGTTTTTTTCTTTTGAAATATATATATATTAATGACAAGTTTTAGGTTATTTCTAATTTCAGAAAAAAAACTTTTTATTTAATCATTGAAAATATTTATCAATGAGTTTTCTTATCTTCAAAATAGATTAATTTTTTTTCGATTTAATTTCAGTATTTGTGTGTACATTTTAAAGTACTTACCACAACCTAAATTTGACGAAAGTTTCATTACATAATTATTTAAATTTATGCGTAAAGTACTGAGAAGATTTAAAAAAAAAATACATTCAGGAGTTGTCTGACTTAAAAATACTGAGCTGTTACTACTTACTGTAAAATAACCCACGAATATTTTGAAGAAAATATTCCGAATTTTGTTATCTTACAAAAGAAAAGTGGTATATATATTTACGAGAGCTTATGAATTTTCTAACCCTTCGAGTAATTACACTAGCATATGAAATAATGCAAAAATATAGCGTTTATATTGTTACGAATTTTGTGTAATGAATGCTTAAAAAAATGCAAATAATTTATATCTGGATGTTTTATACGTTAATATTACTTTCTGTTGTATTTATTTTATGTTAAAATTGCAGTATTCTCAAGCAACGGCGTTCTTTACATTATAATGGCGATTAAATAGACACTTGGCAAAAGGCTGGCGTTAGAGTCAAGTTGGCATCATTTTAGGCGACCATGTTGGCGACCATTTTTGGTGAGTTGGTAACCATATGGATGCTTCTGGAAAAAACTGAGGAAATCTATTTACATCATGATCTATGACGTAGGCGGATCTTTTGGGAATTAACCAGCCTTTAAATTGGAGTCCCTCTTTGAAACTGAGTCAGTATTGTTTTGACAGTTGAAGAGTCAACTAGCGATTAGTTGCTAGGATCGAGCAAGTGCTTGCGAATAGTCTTAATCATTACATATTTGTATTTTTAGACACTGCTAGTTGTGTCTGAGCGCTGTAGAAGTGCGAAGGCCTTCTGGGATTTATTGTGTGAATTTTGCTGCTATATCCTGTATTTCTAAGGATTGTTTCTCCCTAATAAATTTTCATCACTATTAAAGAACTGTTTTGCTCTTTGTGGCTAATAGTATAAAATCCTTGAGCCCTGATCTATATAAAAATATTATAAGGGATATTTTTCATTCTAATTTCATAAATTGGCCAAAAACTTTAAAAACAGCTTTCAGTAAGATTGGTCGTCTTAACAACATTTGTGTATATGCTAAAAAATTAAAATTTTCCGAAGTTATTTCTGTTTTTAAATTTTCAGAACTTTAGCTGTGAATCTTTATTAATGAAATAACATATTTCTTAAAGAAGTGCTTTGAGGTATATGAAATATTCTAGGGGGAGGGGAAAAGAACAATTTTACAATAGTTGCAAGAATCGATTACGCTTTCTCTCAGAATTCAATATAATTCTAAAGCTTCATTTCTCATCACATGGTTAAATTCCTGGAACCTTTTTTCCAGGTACTCTGAAAGGAATGACGATTATTGGATACGGCAAGGTGTTCCTTCCATGCCACGAGAAAATTACTTGATCCGTATGTACAAGCTCACCACAGGAGTAAGATTTATTTTGAAGCACTTAAATACTTTCTAACTTCTACTAACTAAAGATGAATAAATTTAAGATATCCAGAATTTCTATCAAAAACAATATTATTTGAACATTGGTAAGGAGATGCATCCCTTTTTTTATTCTTGAAATTTATAACAGTGTCCCTTTCTTCTAGAGCACATTTTCCGTCCAAGCTATATGAACGCTTATATTTGTCACAAAATGCCCCACTCATCATATTTTTTGTGTTTGCAGATTACTTGCGCACGATTGCTTTCATAATTCAAAAGGAAAAAAATAACATTTGATTAAAATTCATGTAACTCCAAAAGGGGAAGTGTAAATCCCTGATTCTTTATTGCTAACAGTTTCGAAAAAGAGAAATTTACCTTTAGTTTTATTGAAAATTACTTCTCCTAGTTTTAATGCTTTCTAGAAAGGAAGACAGATTCTCGAATTTTTATGATAGTGATGCTGTTCTAAAAATTCATTTTAATGTTCCTTCTTAGATCCATTGTTTCAAACCGTTGTATAGTATAAAATATGAATTGTATCCTAATGTGCCTACTGTTGCGAGTATCGAGGCTAAATATCCTCACGTTGTCGTGGAATGGAAATATGAAAATGTAATTCAGCTTAGGTGATGTTTTCATCACTTGTTCATGGTTTGGAAGTACAAGGTCCGTCGCCAATAGCATTTAAAAAGCAATCAGTTGTCGAAAGAGATTAAAATTGTTTGCAGATTTGTATCAATATCAGTAAAAAATTACCAGTCCCCAATTTCATTTCTAATCCTTCTGGGGACTATGTTCTTTCTCTTTCTCACTCACTTACACGCACGATCTTTCTTTTCACTAACAATATTTTATGACACCTTACAATTTTTTTCTATTGAAGGAGAGAGAGTTATATTAACGTTGCCCAATAAAGCAACACGAGGTCATTGATGACGAATCTCGTAATTCTGAGTGAGTGAATATTAACGTCTCACTGTTCAGCTACACGAGGGCTTTTGGCGACGGACCGCGTAAATTTGAACCATGGTCAAGTGACGCGGACGACACCTGAACTGGCACCCCCTCAATACACATATTAAATTTTGCATTTATTACTTTAAGTAATATGCATTTTAAGTAATTACAGTAAATTAATATTTTCTCTCTTAAATAATATTTTAGTTTTAACTTTCCTATACACTTGCACCCTCCACAGAAGCTTATCACGCGTAAGGAGCCCCCCACAGTTTGAGAATCTCTGCCGTATGCAGTTCTCGACTAACAGTATCAGAATCGGACGGTTTTTTAGTCCTTTTAAAGCTTTTTATTAGAACAAGTCCCTAATAAAAAGATTGATTGATTGACAGTTTATTAAACTCTGAAGCTTAATAAACTTAAACAGTTTATTAAACAACTTATTAAAATCAGTCACAATCTGAAGCAAAACTTAGGCTATTGGCAACGGACATTTTAATTTTTAGCTACTGTCAAGTGACAAAGTTGACACACTTGAATTGGCATCCCTTTCTCACTATGCCCTTGAAGAAGATATTCTTAACATGATTTATTGTTATCAAAATAATTGTTTATAATATTCAAGTTGCTTTTTTTTTGCGAAAAAAAAAGTCTTTCGAGAAAAATACGAAATTATGAACTTGTACTTCTGTTTTCACAATAAAAAAAATTAGATTCATATAATTTTAATCTTTTGTATACAAAATATACGGCTGAAAATCTATCTGGAGAACATTTTAAGAAAATATTTGTGCTGTCAAGTTCAACTATTTTAGATTTGGGTTGATAAATCAGCTAAAAAATCCATGCGCTATTTTTTTCATTTTATATTTAAATATGATTAGAAATTAAAGGAAATCATTAAAAATTTTGTATGCTTAGGTTCGACTTCAACATATATGTGAAATGCTGTGATTCACTATAATAATTAAAACAATTAGGAATAGGGTTTTAAGGGAACTAAGACGTTTTTCAACTTCGGGAAATAAATTTTTTGATTTTTATCTTAAAAAAAATAATAAATTTAATGCTGAATTCAAAAATGTGTAGCAAGTACAGGTTTAAAGCTTACTAGTAATTGTAGTTTAAAAATGTAAACAACAGCTACTGCGGTTACAACAAATGACTTTATATCTGGAGAAAAGTATATCTACAAGCATTCCCTCACAGAACCAGTTCCTGTCAAGATTAATAACACAATCAAAAACATATACATAATTTTTAAACATGTATTTAGAGACTTAACTGCAAAAGAACTTTTACTAAAATGTTTGCATGACCGTACCCAGAACCCAAATGAAAGCTTTAAAAACTGTATATGGAATCAAGTTCCAAAAAAACACAATTGGTGAACAAAAAAGATTGTGTGACACAATTTTTTTTATTTATGGAGTCTTTTTGTTTTTGAAAATAATGCTCTTCCGAAAATCAAAATTTTGCTTGTTTTGCGTGATCGAGAACGTCCCGGTTCTCTTAAAAACAAAATTACATACAGTGTATATAATTTTATTCGTTGTAGAGTATTTCATGATCACCCAATAGAAATTAGATTTTTTAGTGAAAAGAGGGGAAGTTGCTCTTCCTTTCAATAATTGTTATTTGTGAATTCTAAAAGAGTAAAAATATTGTACTTGTGTTGTAGAAATAATTTTGTATTTTTTTGTTTCTTCAAGAACATGGCAGATTTCATAAAAAACATGACTAAGAAAGATGGAGGATTAATACGACTGGTGGGGTAAGTGCACTACATTAATTTAATGCTTTTATATTTCAAAAATTCCTTCTTAATTTTTTTTTGATGTATAACATTGTAAGTTTTTATAGAAAATGTGTGGACAAGTTACCCTCATATTTAAAGGGGGCTTTGGCTGTCAAACTGTCGAAAGCTCTTGACAAAAAACGTTAAAAGTCACCTGCGAATCTGACTTGTACATAACTTGTACTTGTCGGTAGGATGAACAAAAACGTGCCTGTCTCCACGTAAATACATTTTAGGAATTTTACAAAAGTAAAATTCCTTTTAATATGATGTGTTGTTGTTATTTTCATATTTTATTTGTTTGTTTAAAAATATGGTGTTTTATTATGTGAAACGGTGAACAATTGTTATGGGAAAAGTAAATGTTTTAATGAAATAGAGATAAATTACTGAATGTTTTAATTGAAAATCTATCGCAAGTATTGGACACTCCCTTAAATATTGCGATATTTTTATTTACGTGAAAAACCTTTTTTGACAGGATTTACAGACTTTTCTGATGGCCCATTTGTATTTCTGAATCGTTTCAATGACCAAATCTGAGGTTCCAGGTAATTTCTCAAAAGTTCTGGTCTTCTAAGTAATAGCTTTTGGTTCGGAATTTCTGTAGCCACAGGTGCTTATGCTTATTGACCAATCTCCACATAATTGCATTAATATTCCTCACGTTTTCCATTTATGAACTCAACGAAGAATAAGTGAACGAGCCCCTTTCTCTCTCTCTCTCTCTCTCATTCCATTATTACCGAAAATAACTTCGGAAATAGGAATCCTCTCTTCAAAACTTGCCCTAAAAATAATAAAGCAAATTCATTTTTATTTGCGTTTACAGCGAAATGGTCCTTTTCTGACGTTTAGCTCATGCAGCAGAAAAAAAAAAACTGTAGATATTTTGGAAGGATTCAGTAAGTATAGGTGTAATGTCAATGAAATAACTGACGCAGATTATTTATTATTTTATTAAAAGAGAAATTATTTGTAATATTATATTACTTTCGAAAGGTGAATAATCTTTCAGTAAATTAATTGAAAGGAACATTTGTGTTTGAGGTTCACTCACATTTTATCACATCCCTTTATAAAATTTATTCTTCTATTTTACTTCTTCTAAAGTTCATTTACGAAAAATTATGCAAATATGTAAATCTTGAAATGAATTTCATTTTTTAGTTTCCTTTTAAAACTTTCAGTCGGAAGAAAATATGGTAGATTAAAGTAAGGGAAAATATAAAATAAGATATTACGCTAAAGACACGTATAAAAGTATTTTTTTAAAAACATTAAATACCATGACAAGCAGGACATGCTATTCATGACTTTATCCACCGGCTGAACACGACTCTAAATAAATTTTTGAAATTCTCCATAAGCTTTTTAATTACCCTGAATTTCAGATGGTATTGTCTGTTGTTCTTAACTAACAGTTTTTTTTGTAGCTCTTTCGAGGGCAGCATACCAAGAGTGACTGTCGCCGAACCAGATCTGTTGCGAGATATTCTGGTCAAAGATTTCCACATCTTTCCTTACCGAAAAGTAAGTTTCCTTAGTTAAGGTATCCGACTACCCTAAAATTGTGAATTTTGCCAAAAATTGACATTTTTTATGATTTTATTTTATAGACCATCTTATTAGCTTTATAAAAATACCAAGTTTATTATTTTCTATTCACTAGAACGAAAACTATAAGTGTTTTATTTAAGATAGATATCAATACTTTAAGCAAAATGTGATACTTTAAAATGCGTTTTACTCGAAATGTGTGTTTTTGAAAATGCTGAAACGGGGAAAGTGATTGCTTAAAAAGTTTTGAAAATAATTAACTGAAATTTTTTTGTGTATGTCCTGTATAATAGTAGAAGTGTTTTAACCTTCAGATTTGCCAATCACTGTTAAAATACAAAATTTACAGTCCCTTATGTGAATATAATCACTGTTTTTTTTAAAGCAATTTCATAAAATAACTAATATAAAGTGCTCCAGCTTTTGTAAAAATTAAAATATCTCTTATCATGAAGGTCATTTCAAAACTAAATAGCAAAGCAACACATCGAAATTGAAAATTTGTTCATAGATTTTTTTGTACAGAATGGGCCTCGTTTACGTAATTTTTTTGTAAATTTTTACCATCTTTTTTCATTTTAGTAATAATAATTTCTCTTTCTCTTTTTATATATATATATACATATATATACATATATATATATATTTAGCATATTTTCTTAAAAGGTACTAAATAATTCTAAAAACCACAAAAAATCCCATATCTCTACTTCTGTAAAAAAAAAGTAACCGGTACCTTAAATATCCTTAAAGTTTACTATAAGGAGATTTGATACTGTCTTCCGTTGGCGATGCTTCCGAGTTAGAAATCAAAACAGGTCTTTAAAATTTCCATTTCACTTGATATTTGAATTTATTTCCTAGATTTATTGAAAATTTGTTATTTTGCTTACTGGAAAGCGAAAGAAACAAGGTGGGAAATGCTAATAAGAAAGGTAATTATTTATTTATTTATCTCAGTTTTTGAGCCGAAAACACTACGGTATGTCTTGCGAAATCTAGTTTTACATACTCAGAACTATGTTGAGTCTTTTTTCAAGTTATGCCGGATTTTCCATTCTTTTCCTTCTAAATTAAAAAAAAAGTCACGTGTAATTAGAAACACACACATTACTCCTCAATAAAAAGTAATATTACTTATTACTTATCCTTCTGAGTATTTAATTTAATGTTTCATTTCTGTTCAATCTCCGCGTATAAGTTTTCATTGCGAAGACGTCTTCAGACTGGGTTAGTTGAATTTCTTCTTCTATATGATACAAACTGTGTTGTGATTAGTTGAGGTAAAGTATTGCTTCTGTGCCTTTGTGGCGAAAGAGCAAAAGAAAAAAAAAAGCTCATTGAGAGCTATTGTACCTCGTAGGTGACCTGGTTTGAGACTGAATCTTTGGAATCAAACTGATTCCAAATTTTTTGGACCCCTCTGCGAGAGACGTTATGGGGTATAGCTCTATCAGCTTGAGATAGGATAATTTCAATTCATTTGATGGCTCTCCGACTTAAAAAATAGGTTAATGCTTCTATTTGAAAAGAAATTTTAAAAGATTATTCTTAAGGTATCTCGTACTTTTTTTACTGATGAAAATATTGGTTGTACTTGAATTTTTACACTGCTGTAAGAAATATATATATAACTGAAAGAACCTATCAGCCTTCTTAACGTGTAAATATTCCCTAATTACTTTCTTAAATGCATTAAAAGAATATTTTTCCCTAACGACCCTAAACACAGAGTTTTCCTACTGCAGTTTTCACATCATAAGCTTGACCGTAACAAAACAAATGGTTTCAATGAGAAAATAAAAAAACCACACACACAGGAACAAAATTACGTTTGAAGCTTATGTTACATAGTTACATACATGATTTTAAAATTGTTATAGCCGCCGAGTGGTAACAAAGCACATAGTTAGCAATTTTAGTTCAACAGAGTATCCGAATCCTAATTCCAGTAAATACCTTCGTATAGATCAGGGATCGGCAACCGTCTTGCTGGGTTGTGCCAAACCAATCTACCAATAGGATTCAGGGTGCCTCTCACTAGGAAATGTTTGAAACAATTCGATTTCCGTGGTAATGTACGAGGAGTTAGGGGATCGAGGTCAACGGTACAACAGATTTAGAGATTTGTTATAGATTTTTACTATACATTATTTAAAAATATATATTAACATAAAATACACAACAATTCCTCAACATAAACAAAAACATTAAATTTTACATGTATTTTGTATTTATTATGTATCTTTTAAACTTAATTATTGAAATAAGAAATAACACACGCATACACACACAATATACGCATTTCTTCAATGTAGTTAAATATTTTAATGAAAACTTTTTATGTTGCACCTCACTATTTTATATCGCATTATCATGGGTATAATTTATGGCTTCATATTTCACACGATTCTGAATGTTCAGTTGAGTCTAAAATTGTTAAACCAGTGTTTAGAAAATTGTGGGGCGTCCCCCCTAGAGGGCGTGATAACCCTACGAGGGGGGGGGCAGAAGCATATTGGGAAGTCAAAACAAAAAATTATTTAAAAAACTATTAATTTACTCAAAATAAAAAAATAAAATATATTCTGACGTAATGAAAAATAAAATGCACATTTACATTGATATAATACACTTATAAATATATCAGTACTGTGCAATGTATTTTATATAATTAATTTAAGAACTAAGTTAAGAACAAGTTTAGTAATTACTATTGACTCCATGGACTTGTCATACAGAAAATTATATACAAAAATTAACACTTATCTTGATAATTTGTACGGTTTATTATTAATCCCTTAAATGCCGATTAAAAATTACGCGATTCGATCCCCAATTCCACCGTTTTTTAACGCATAGACGAGCGTATGGTGGTGGTGGTGGTAGAAAAGGAATAAATAAGCAAATCCTCTGAAATAAAAAAAACTCTGTCAAGGTCCTTTAATAGCATTCCAAAGCCTGCGAAATAATTTTATTGATAACAGTGCAAAGAGAAGATCGTACTTCGGAAAAACATATATGTACGTCCGGGACAAATAACGTACTGGCTGAGTGCCAAACGTTTATATACGCCGGTTGCACTTAAGAGGTACAAGTCCTATTGTATGTTTAGCGTAAAAGTATATTATTATTGTATTCAATAGATTGTTATGGTATGGGGGGGGGGAGCGATGAAAATTATGATTGAATTTTGGGTCGGAAATATTGAAAGTTTGAGAAGCACTATGTTAAACAGCTTCTTTGATAATTCAAAATACTTTTCATATGAGAAAAGATTTGTTCCCCGATATGTAGAACTACATACAGAAAACAGAGCACATGCAATTTTCTCTTCAAACAATCAAATCTCTCAGAAGAGATATTCCACTATTTAAAATAGCTGTCCATTTATCGTTAAAGTTATCTTCCAGTTTTTTTAATGATTCCTTATATAAATTTTCCTATCAGCATTTTAGAACATGTTAGTTGAACAAGCTTCAGTTCAAAATGATCAACTTCACTGAAAAATTGACTAATTTGTAGAGGGGCGTAGAGTGCCACTAAGAAACGTACCGTGTGCCGAATTTGGCAGGCGTGCCATATATTGCCGACTCCTGGTGTACATGTATTGATGTATACCATGCAGTATGCTGACTACGTTTTGTGTCTGACCGAAATACATGCACGAAAAATATTCAATAAGTGAGTAGAAAACTGTTTCTCATAATAAGACCTTTTTAAATTCTTGTTTTACTACAGGAAATGAAAACAGGGGATCCCATTGGAGACAAAATGGTTTCTATGATAATCGGCGAAGACTGGAAAAGAATTCGAACAATCATCACACCTGCTTTCACTTCAAAAAGAATGAGACAAGTAGGAGCAAATTTTCGTATTGATATTATTCATTGTGGTTATCTGTATCGCGCTACATTCGTGGAAAATTTCAACATTTAAATCAAAAATACCACACTACTCTTATTTTCATTATAAGTTAAAGAATTATGTATAAATTTTAAACAAGTAGAAATTAGTACATATGAAATGTCGCTTGCTATCATACATATGAGTCACAGAAGTTTTTAGAAACAATATATATATATAAATGTATGAAAAGATTTTATTATAAATTATTTTTAGAGATGTTTACCAAATATTAGCTCAAAAATTTTCAGACAAGTCAACAAAAATTTGAAAATTTCCTTATAAAGTCATGCCTCAATTTAGAGAGCCCATTTTTCTATGTTAAAATTTACAACGAAACAATCATTTACTTATATTTGCGTACAATGACATTTTTTAAAAATTATATCACATTTCTGCTGGCATTGAATGAAATTAAATTCAATTTTCATAAGAAATCCTTTTCTTACTTATAGCAAAGGTTTTATAAATAAAAACTACGCTTCATTAAGTCTACTTATGTCAAGTTCTTTTTTACTAGGTAAAAATATAGGAAATTTAAAAAATTCCAATAAAAAACAAAATGTTCCTTAAAATAAAATGTTTTTGCAGATGGGGACAATCATGAATGAATGTTCAAGAACACTTATTGAAGTGTGTGAGAACCATTACAAGGATGGAAATCCTGTGGATTGTAAAGGGTAAATACGAAGAATCGTTTATTGCTCTTATATTTCATCTAAATAAAGCAAATGAAGACGAATGTATTTTATTCGGATTTTAGTCATACATAAATTATATTCCAATTTTCCTTTTCCCGTACATAATTCATTACAAGAAAACTTTAACTCTCTAAAGCTATTAATGACAGATTTCATAACTCTGAATAACGATCAAGAATTTAAGGCAGTATCTCTTCTGTAAATCTCTCTCCGAACATTTTTTCTCTCTAAGACCACGTAAAACTTCTTTGCTAAATTTAACAGGCTGTAACATACGATAATTAACACGAATCAGGGCTCAAATCCGTAACTTAATTTGAAAGCTGGTTCATGGAAGTTGGTCTCTGTTCTTGCCACTTGGCTGGAGCAGTCCCGTAATTTTACGAATTGCGTTGCTTTAGGCTTGAAATTTGGTTTCAAAGCCAATGAAAATCTCAATCTAATGTATCTATACGCATAAAATTTGCGTCATTAGAAATATTTTTAATCAATTTCCCTACGAAAAATTACAGATTCATATCCATATACTGTGATATTTTGTTAGTATATGTATAAGTAGACAAAAGAGAGTCTTATTGTATGTTTTCAGATTTAATGATACTCTGTTTGGAGTAAGTGGTTGATTTATGTTCTTCAATTCTTGTAGTTTGTTTGGCACCTTTACCATGGATGTGATTGCCAGTTCTGCATTCGGAACCAAAGTGGATTCCCACAATGATCCCCAGAACGACTTTGTTAGAAGAGCAAAAGAAGCCTTTCTGAGATTCACACCTTTACGCATTGTTTTTAGTGGTTAGTATATGCACATAAAAAAATCATCATTTATTTTGCATAGAATACCATGAAGCTTAAATCATTCTGCTACAGTTATCTTTTTCTCTTGAGTTAGATCCTAATTGAACCCACTGATTGGTGGCAAAATGAAAACTTCTCCCAGTAAGTGAGATAAATGTGCTAAGCTAATAATCCTACATTAAGAGTGAAAAAATATCTTTGGAGATGGGTTTTATTTCAGATGGCTATTTTATTTTTGATAATTTCTAAGGTTTGTTATTTTGCGGGCAACAAAATTTATGATACTATGGCTGAAAGAAGTGATTTTATTATCTTTCTTTTTTTATTAAATGAAAATGTATTGGTTTTAGAATTATATATTAACGCAAGATTTGATTGCATCCAAGAATGAACGTCTAATAATTATGTCAAAAATGTGTTAATACAAGATTTATCCTTTTGAATGATGTTTTCGCTACAGAGTTGGCGGGAATCCTCGCGATAAGCCCTTTGATAGGGGAAATATAACATATCTTATGAGTAAAATTAGTGTTTTTTTTTCTCTTTCCAATAATAGCAAAATTGTGATGAAATACTTCAGAAATTCTTATTTATTATGTTTACGAGATCCGTTGTTTTTGTAATAATTTAATTGATTGTGATGATATTAATTTACTTCAATATTTTTATTTATTATCATGACGAAAATTATGATTAAAGAAATGTTATTTCATACTGCAAAACAATACGATTTTACCTTGAAACAGCGTAGCGTTTGAAAAACACGCCGTTGGTGCGGTTTGGCACCAAAATTCAGGTAGCTCGATTAGGACTTTTTTCACCTTCCTATTGTAATTTTCCGTCAATCCCCATATTTCTCCCTTCTCTAGTTGAGACAGTATTTAAAATGTTTCTTAGTTATTGTACTCTTGTTAAATTTTCTCATTTATCACAAAAATACTTATATGCCTCTGATGTATTCGTATTTCAGTTCTAATTCCCCACTGGATTACGAAATTGATTCCCGAAAGCATGAATCCGTTCAAATTTGATAGAGACGACTTTTTTAAAGATGTCACAATGAATGTGATCAAACAGCGGAAGCAGACAGGAAAGGTAATTATACATTTGGGATTTGCACATGAATCATGGGTACCTATCAAAGAAAGCAAACCACTAAATAAAACAATTTTGAATTTTATTTTATCAGCGATACAATGACTTTCTACAACTCTTAATGGACGCCTCCGATGAAGCCGCTGAAGCTGAGAATGCGGAAATAGTTGAAGATGAAAGTGACCGTTTCGGAAGCGTCACAAGCAGTACGATGTCGTCACCTTCCAAATACAAAAGTAGGCTGAATTTGCATCATTTTCCAGAAATTTCTGTATTATTTTTACTTGGTAAAACAATGTCATTTTTTAGAAATTAAAAAATTCTCAAAAAATAGTTTCTAACAAATGAGCCGCTTATATTTTTTATGAGAATTAATTGCATTTTATCTCTTTCAAGAGCTGTCCAATGAAGAATTGTTGGCACAATGTGCCATGTTCTTCATGGTTGGATATGAAACTACGGCTTCCATGCTGACTTTTATCTCTCATTGCTTAGCAACGAATCCCACATGGCAAGAAAAACTCATCAAAGAAGTAGATGAGGCGTTCGAAAAGCACGTAAGAGGCTTTGCTTGGTTGGTTTTTGACACTTAAATACTTTCAACAGGAATTTTTAAAATACATTTTTGCATTTTAGTCTATGTAGCCAATAGTTCTCATTATGTTAACAAACAGGTATTGTTACATTTTTTCGAACTGAAATATGTTCCAATATATTAACAAAAAATATATTTTCTCATCTTATTTGAAAGTTATATAGGTACTAAGTATTAATGCTTTCCTTTTCACATTCTTTCTTGTATTGTAAGAGGGTAGTCCCAGAAAAGAAAACACAAAAAGTTTGGAAAATAAGTCTATTTTTCAACATAATCTCCTTTCAGCTTTATACACTTTTCCCAGCGATGTTCATCAAGTTCGATACCCTTTTTAAAGAAAAACTGTCTTGCTCCTTAAAATATCCATTAACTGCCGACATCACTTCTTCATCGTTGAAAAACCTTTGACCACGAACCCATTTTTTCAAATTTAAGAATAGAAAGAAATCCCAGCGGGCTAAATCTGGCGAATAGGGTGCATGAGGTAGCAATTCAAACTTAAATTCATTAATTTTGACCATTGCAATAACGGATTTGTGAGCAGATGCATTGTCTTGTGAAACAACACTTTCTTCTTAGCCAAATGCGGCCGTTTTTGCTTGATTTCTTAGCTCAATTTTTGCAATAAGTTCGCGCAATACTTGTCGTTAATTTTTTTTTCTTCAAGATAGTCAATGAAAACTATCCTACGCGCATCCCAAAAAACCGACGACATGACCTTGCCTGCAGATGGAGCTATCTTCGCCTACTTTGGAGCCGTTCTCCCTTTTCAGTCCATTGTTTTGATTGTTCTTCTGTCTCGGGTGTGAAGTGATGGACCATGTTTCATCCGTGATTATGAAACGGCTAAAATTCTGCTTTGTTGCAGTGAAACTTCGCTAAACACTCATTGAAATGTCTTCACGGCACCGTTTTTGCTCAAGTGTGAGCAAACCCGGCACCCATCTTGCACACAGCTTTCTCATGTCTAAGTTTTTAGATAATATGTGATGTACCACACTTTTTTTAAAATGCTTACTATGTCTAATAGCTCGCGCACTTTTAGTCGACGATCATCCAGTACTGCTTTTTGGATTTTCTTTACCATTTCTGGAGTCGTTAACTCATTTGGTCGACCACTGTGATGCTCGTCTTGGCAGCTCGTACGGCCTCGCTTAAACTCTGCTACTCAATATTTTACCATTGTAAAAGAAGGAGCAGACTCATACATCCAGAGTAGAATATCAATCGCTTTTGTATTGGTTGGGCTGAGGCCTTTCAAATAAAATATTGTATCACATAACGATGACCAATTTTCTCCATGTTCACAAATTCACTGAAAAAATGTGCACTACTGATGGCTGCCAAACAAATACTGATCAACGCGGTATCTTCAAACTTGAAACATTTGTTTTATAGATTTCGAACTTTCTAATACAGTGATATTTTTCAAACAACTACCGCCATCTATCGGTCAGGCTAGGTACATTTGGGACCACCCTCGTAGATGGGGTTACTAACGTTTTTAAAAATATATTACCTTTACCAAGAATGCTCAAGAATTCCTGTAGAAGCTAAAAAAGAATGGTATTCGTTAGAGCGGAGTCTTATGACCTTCTAAAAGCTTGACATTGAATTTTTTTCTAAAAAAAGGACTATTTTTAAAGCTTTACTTTCATTTCACAATTGTTTTTTTTTTTATGAACAATTTATTTAAGAATGCTGTCAACAATTTAATTTGCTACTCTAATTTGCTAATGAATTTGATGAACTATAATGATGCACGTTTTTCATTGCAGACTGAGATGAGTTATGATGCTGTACGAGATTTGAAGATTTTGGATGCCGTGGTTTCCGAAACACTGCGCATGCATCCTCCCGCTGCGTCGTGAGTAACAAACAACTCGAATACTTTTTCAATACCTTCCCTCCCCCCTTTTTTCGATGTCACCACTTAGGAAATATCAGTATCTTTTCTGCGTCATTTATTGCTTGATATCGTGAAGAAATAAAAAAAATATATAGTTGAAAAACACTTTTAGTTAATCGAACTGGAAAGTAAAAATAACTCTTAATATAGGAATAAAATGATTAACAATTAAATTAATACCATTGGGGTAAAAGCGTGGTACTTCATTTTTACTCTAACTCTGCATTTCAGAATAGAACTATAAGTAATTATAACAATTGATATCAAGCATCCCACGCTTTTACCACAATTGCATTATTTTTCTCGTTAATCACTTTATTCTTATATTAAGAATTATTTTTTACTTTTCAGTTCGATTAATTATAAAAGTGTGTTTTTTTTTAGTTTTTTAAAACTCTAATTTATTATTTTTATTTTATAAATCGATCTACAACAAAAGCAATTTTTTAGTTTTTTAGACTATCATTTATTTTGTTTGTTGTATTTGTATTAACCACGAGCGTTTTTGCTTTAGGGTTGTAACTTTATCTTTTAGTCGGCAAAACTGGAAATGGAATCTGGAATTTAACGCCAGATCTGGGAATGTGAAATCGTTAATCCTGATGATTCTGATCAGGACATTGGAGCAAAAAATTCATATATTATTATTATTATATTCTCATAGGTCTTTGTCAAGTGTGCAAAATTTCGAATTAATCTGACCTTTTAAAGTGGGTAAAAATCGAGCTCAAAGATTCCGTTACATACAGGTGAAGCTAATAGAGTGTATTAAAATCTGATTCCAGCTTTATATCGATTTGAACTTCTCCAATATTTGTTGGCCAGAATATCCGAAGAGTACGTAGGCCATGGTTGACTAGGTATTAATGTCATGGATTTGTGGCCGGAGAGTCATGAGTTTGAGCCTAGTGAGTGCTACTTAAGACCCAATGTGTAGAGGAATTGATGCACATTAAATTTGTCGAGGCTCGAGGGCCTCTCGTTGGTGTGATGTAGTAATTTGGAGAGAAGGAGTGTACCAGCTCAAAGTGCCGTTCTCGTCATTCGATTGAGGTTGAAAATTACGAGACCGTCGTCAATAACCCACTTTCGACATTAATAAACACTCCCTCACTCGCCCAAAGAGTTAATAATCCCTAGCGTGAGGCCCGCAATGTTTGAGCACAGCCACGCGTTTGAGTCCTCTAATTTTCATGTGGAATCTGTCGTGGCCTTCACGTAAAGTTTGAGAGAGGAGTGCCAGTTTAAGGATCTATCTCGTCATCTGAGCATAGCTCAAGATGGCGTTGTCGGTTTACCAATAGTCCTTTTGTTTTTATATTCTGGTGATAACTAGACTATCAATATTTATAGACTGAATATTTTCAGTGACACATTGATTTCTCTTTTCAGAACTGGAAGGACTGCGGTTGAAGATTACGATCTCGGGAATACAGGAATCGTAGTGAAGAAAGGAATGATGATTATGATTCCGATTTATGCCATGCATTATGATCCGGAATTTTTCCAAGATCCGGAAACCTTCAATCCTGAAAGGTAATGTTTAGCTTTTTAGTTTTTCTATTATCCTTCATTTCACAGCAATTTGTGATATGCATCTTCGCTGCATCAGCTTATCCGCTGTGTATCCTTTGTATCAGTTTGATTAGCAAATCAACAGATAGTTAATTTTGAGTTTGAGTTTAGAAATCATTAGTATAACACACTTCTCTTTTTCAGGCATTTTTTTCCATAGCTTTCTTAATAGTAAATACTGAAAACGTTTAAAACTACAGTCCAGTGTACGTGTATGAGATTGTAAAGCGCCTTCTAGCGCTCATAGTGATTCAGTGTACTCTTAGACTCCAACGAGTGAGGAGTCTGAGTCGAGTATTTCCTAGAGAATAAAAAATCAGTCCACTGGAGGAGAGCTTTTATTTCAACGTGTGTGTGTCTCTCTTTAACCGAGCTATCAACGACCCCACAACTACCATGAATATTAACAGCACCGAAACATATTGCTATATTTTTTCTTAATATTAGCAAAAACGGTTTAACATTCGCAGTAAAACGTGATCACTACTTTAACATATACTAACCATGTACTACACAGTCCAGTCACATTAATGTGACTACCTGTCAAAAGCCAGAATAAGAACCTTCAGCCGAATGGACTCCTGCGAGACGTGTAGAAAGAGAGTCATTTAGGTTCCTGAAGTTGTTCATTGGGATGTTGAGCCTTGCCTACAATATCGTGGCCATCTTCACTAGGTTACACGGGTGAGGATTAGAGTTTCTTTCCCGGGATCCCGGGAAATCATAAGATTTTTGTATTTTTTCCATTCCCAGGAATTAGGCTTCGTTCCCGGGAATAACACTGGGCTTGAATTATCTATGTAGCTATTTTTGACTTAACCTTAGATTTCTATTTAAGACATCGTTAACTGAACCTACTGTGGCAATTTGCGATCGTTCAACACGAACTTCTGGATGAAAGAATGTTCGCTACCCCAACTGTGGGGTAAGAGTGTAATATGAGAACTTTGGGGACGAGAATTTTTCCACAGGTAACCGGGGGTGTATCGAGCTTCGTTAGCAAGAAATAATTTTGTTTTTAAAGCAATCGCATTTCGATGCCAACCAGAACTATGTGATCGAAGTTCCAAGATCTAGATTTACGTGGATAATGTAAGTACTAATACTTAAAACTATTATTTATTTAATATTAAAAATTTTTTTTTCCGGATACTTGTCTTTATTATGAGCTATTTAATTGAATAAGCATTTTGAAGAAGGGAATGAACCCACAAACTGTTTGGGGGAGAATATTTTTATAAGAAATCGCGCAATTTTTCTTATTTATTATTTTTCTAAACTTAACTTTTGCGTGTGAGATTCCTATATTAATATTTATTTATATTTATGTAACAATAATATTGCAATTCCATAAACAATAAATCGGTAAAACAAATAAAATATCTTAAATACAATAGTTAATATGTTTACCCTACATAATCGGCACTTCAGCAGCAAATGAGTTTTCAAGTATATATTAATATTTATCTCTTAGTAGCAACATTAGAGAAATAATTGATTCAGAGAGCTTTGACTGGTTAATTTTCAAACTCAGTGAGTCAGTAAAGGAACATTAATTTTTGTAATTATTTTTCAAATGTGAATTTTTTCCCCGAGATTTTTAATTTACAAAATCTTTAACTGTAATATTTTTTCCATGCCTGAGTGATAAAAGTATGAATTGTTTATGCTTTCTGAAATCCTTTTTTAAAACTGAATAATCAATTTATTATATATCTCTTGTACTTTTTAGCTCATTATATGAATAATAATTAATTTTGTAATTCATATGTATCCTTATTTAAAAATGATTATTGATTTTATTTAAAAATAACTTGTTTTTAACTTTTTTAAAATTTTGATGTATTTCCAGGAATCCCGGGAACGACAATTACATTCCCGGGATTTCCCGGGCATTCTCGGGAATGAAAAAACCCGGGAAATCAGAAACCCTAGTGAGGATCCATGGTACGAACAACCCGATCGAGATGATCCCACATATTCTCGATTGGGTTTAAGTCAGTTGAGTTAGCGGGCCAGGGGAGAACGGTAAGCTCATCCTAGTTCTCCTTGAACCACGCACGTACACCACCAGTTGTATGACACTTCGTATTTTTCTTCTGGTAGATGCAATCATCCTGAGGAAAATTAATGCGCATATAGGGGTGGACATGGTCCGCCAGGACAGATGCGTACTTGTATTGATCAATCGTGCCTTCCACAATGATGAGTGAACCCAGAAAATGCCAGGAAAACATTGCCCAGACCATAATGCTCCCGCCTCCAGCCTGGACCGTTACGCCAATGGTTGCAAGTTGTTTGCTTTTTGTGGTTTCACGCCATGTACACCAACATTCATCTGTTCAATGGAGCGTGAAACGTGACTTATCAGTAAACTCTACATGTCACCCTTCAGTGAACGTCCAGTTGCGGTACTAGCATTCAAATTCCAACCTTTGTTCCCGATGACCAGCAGTCGGCATAAGTGCACGGATCAGATGTCTGCTTCGGAGGCCCAGACCCATTTACGCTCACTTAACTGTAATTTGAGAGACACTGTTGATAGCCCCTTGGTTCATCTGGGAGGTCAGTTGCTCAACGGTAGCACGTCTATTCGCTCGAACGCCTCTCCGCAGCCATCGTTCAACTCTGTCGTCTATGGCTCGTGGCTCACCGAACATTCATACATGAGTTCTGCGCTCTGTGGTTTTGATTGCATTTTTGAAACTACTAAAGAGCTCATGTGCTAGTGGCCCAAAGTGCTAATCTGTCTGTGGCATTGCTAATTAAATTTTATAAAATATCTTTAGCATATACCAAGGGCAAATAGTATTCATTACATGAATTAAAAGTTTTCCAGTAATTTTTTTATAAGGATAACTACTTTATAATGGAATAATTATGCACTATTTTTCTACCCTTTAGGTTCATGGAAGGGTATGAGCTGAAGCATCCCCAGTATGCTTATCTTCCGTTTGGTGCTGGACCCCGGAACTGTCTGGGCATGCGCTTTGCTCTGCTAGAGATCAAGATGTGCTTAGCCAACCTCCTCAGACATTTTAGACTCAAGCCACACTCTACTACAAAGGTAAGACGAAAGTTTGGATAGTTGAAAAACTAATAGGTATATGTTGTTGTCCCATTGAAGCTTTCTATTTGATTGCGATTATGATTACGATTTTATTAGACTAAATCTTAATATTCATAATATTAGTCTATTAACTGATAATCCAAATTAGTCTTGAGATGAACAAAAAAGCTTTACTGAAGCACATCAGTGGTCGCAGAATAAGCCAGCAATGCAGATGAGGTAAAACTGATTTGAAAAAGATATGGAAATAGAACTATTAGTTATAATATAACAATACATTGCAATAGAGAAAACACTCAAATTCGTTACGGAAAATTCTAAACACGCCATTATAAAAGGCATTATTAAACCACTAATTAGACACCGAAAAAGTCTTTTACATTTAACGCTTTGTTGCTCATAATGCAATTATTGGGTATAAGGAAAAGTTCTGTCGTTTTTGAGCACGTGAACTTTTTTTTATTACTTATCGATCCTTAGCAAGAATTTGAAACTGATTAAAACAGGTTTAAACAGTTAGATAAGTATATTATTGATGATTTATACACATTGTCTCGCATTTTAGTCAGTTTTTTTAACTTGTAAAACTGTCAACATGAGTGAAGAAAAAGAGCACTTGTATGTTGTATATTGTTTGAGTTCCAAAAAAAAAAGAATAAAACGCGATGGAGGCAAAAAGAAACTTGCGTGACATGTTCGAAGAGAAAGCAGTTTCAGATCGAATATGCGAGATGGCTTGTGAAATTTTACTTGGATGATTTTTTTTGAAAGATGAACCCAGATCAGAAAGGTCATCATATGTCAGTGACGAAGTGGTACGCAATATGATCAAGTCTAATCCCATGTTAACTTCCACAGAAGTGGGCTTTAAGTTTGGAATTCATCAGACTATATTACTTTGTACTAGATTAAAATGCGTGGTTTTGTGTCTAAACTCTCTGTTTTGGTGCCACACGAATTAAGCGAAAAAAATTTAATGGACAGAATATGGATGTGTTCTTCGAATCTAGCTCGTCACAAAAGGGAACCGTTTTTGGACCACTTGCAGACTGGAGATAAGTGGATAGTGTAAAACACGCAGTTAGGAAAAAGTATATCATTACAAAGGGAAGGCATCGCCATCTTCATCCAAAGCTGGCGTGCATCAGAAGAAGGCTATGCTGTGGTTTTGGTGAGACAGTATGGGTATAGTGCTTTATGAGTTGCTGAAAAAAATGAAACGGCCGTTAAAATATATTCGCAACTTGATGTTTTGAACAAGGAAATTCAACACAAACGTCCATTGTTAGCCAATAGAAAAGGTGTAATTCTTCATCACGGCAGTGCTAGGCTACACTTGACAAGAAGCCTCGAATAAAATATTTTATAGTTGGGTTTGGTAAACTTTACCTCAGCCGGCATATACTCCTGATATTGTACCATCTGACTGTAGTCTGTTCAGGTCGCTGTAAAACTTATTGATGTAAATAAATATATAAATCAAGAGGGTGTCCAAATGACAGTGGAAGAATATTTTGTCTCAAAAACAGTGAACTTCTTTTCCAGGGGGTTAGATAAGCTGTAACAGAATACTGGCAGACAGTTGTAACTAAAAAAGGACATTATATATTAAATTCAAATTTAAGAAAAAGTGAATTTTTTTTTATAAAAAAAAAACGACAGAACTTTTTTTTACACCTAATACATTATTCTTACAAACGTGACACTTATATAAAATACCAGTAGCCGCGATAACTAAGTGGTCAATATCGTTAAGTCGAGGTAGTGTTGTCAAGTCCTAGTGCCACTAAAGATCTACAGCGTATAGAGGTTGATGTAGGATAAATCTGTGCAGGCTCACCTTATCGTAAGCGTTATGTGGAAATTTGAAGAGTAGGCTTCCACCTTCTCATATTTCTCTTGGAGTGTAACTCTGAATCATGAGGACGGTCAACAATAGTGCCATGCTGTTGCAAAATGCGACGTAAGTAAAAAGTCAAATTATATACACTGTTGTCCGAAAGTTAAGCATAAATCGTTAAATGCGAAACACATGGAGTAAATATTCGTAAAATATTTCCAAATTTCTTGCGGATATTAATTGGGTGAAGAAACATTGTGTTTATGCAAAACTTTTCATTCGACTACGTCCTGCGCGAAACACCGGCGTATGTCGGAACGCGGAGAAACCGATTCACTCAGCATAGGCAGTTCAGACAAGTTTCGTGCAACTGCTGTGCGAAGGAACGTTGTTAACCATCAAACAAGGTGAATGATGGCACAAAGACGCCAATTGGACATGTTTACGAAAAGAAGGATCGTTGGAATGCTGGAATCCTCATGATCACAAAACGAAGTGTATCAAATTCTGAATGTGGACCAGTCTGTGATCTCAAGACTGTGGCAGAGGTTTCAAATAACGGGAGATGTTACCCGATTACCAGTATCAGGACGACCGAGTCACAACCCCTCGCCAAGACCGATATCTGGTAATAAGTGCGCGACGTCAGAGGGGCAGTACTGCCAGAGCACTGGGTTCGACGCTCACAGTGGCCACAGGAATACGAATTTCGAGACAAACTGTTTACAGGAGACTCAATCATGCTGGCCTGTATGCCAGAAGACCAGCAGTTTGCATTCCCCTCACGTCTGCGCATAAACGCGCTCGTTTGAACTGGAGTTTGAAACATCAACATTGGAGTGTGGGAGAGTGGGCCAATGTGATGTCCAGTGGCGAGTCCCGGTTTAGTCTGAGTAGTGATTCTCGGCGGGTAACGATATGGAGAGAACGTGGAACACGTTTTGAACCAAGAAACATAACGGAAAGGCATCATTTTCCATCAAGGGGAGTAATGGTAAGGGCAGGCATCATGATGGACGGCCGCCCAGTTCTCCATTTCTTTAACACGGGGTCTGTAACAGCTCAAAGATACAGAGACGAAGTTCTTGAGCCTTATGTTCGCTTGTTTCGTTGTGCTGTATATCCTGACTTCATATTGATGGATGATAATGCGCCATGTCACCGAGCGGTGCTGATTGATGACTTCCTTGAAACGGAAAACATCCAGCGCATGTCATGGCCTGCGAACTCCCCTGATTTAAATCCTATCGAGCATGTATGGGATATGCTCGGGAGACAAATTGCAGCCTATTCGCACCCACCAAGCTCCATTACAGAACTGAAGAGAGCTCTCCTAGAAGCTTGGAACCGTTTGAGCCCACAACTCATTCATCATCTCATAGCAAGTATGGTAAATCGCTGTGCAGCGTGCCTGGCTGTCAGAGGTGACCACACGCCTTATTAAACTGCAGCATTAGTATTTTATTTAATGTTTTCTTTCAATTTTTCTTTGAAGTGTGAATACTTGATATGCTCAGTTTTCTTTCAAACTGCTACTTTGGATAATACAATTAATTATTATCATTCTTTTGATTTGCTTCCTTATTTTATAACCATTTTACAGTCGCAATTATACTTAACTTTTGGATACCAGTGTAAAGTATATTTTCTGATAAATTATGAATAAAGTATATATATATTTCCTGTGGGTTTTTTCTGGAGAAAATATCTGTTTTTGATATTATAGATTTGTGACATAGGTTTGGAAGAAAAAGAAAATTAACGATTAATGGAATGAAAGGAAAGAGTACATAAGTTAATAACACTAGGTTCTAGCATAAAAATATATAAGCACTATTTCCTCCCCCCCCACTCTTTTTCAATTCCTAATATCAGTTCCCTCTCTCCCTAGATTTAAGGATAATTAAATTAGATCTAAAATTAAATCCCCTATATAGCATTTAACTTTTACTTTCCGTCGTTACATCTTCAAGTCTTAAATTAAACATCCAATTATTTCTCCGAACAGAACATTTCCAATCTCAGATCATTAGTTTTTATAGCTTATATGTCATCCTTAACTTTCGAGTGTAACTCGTAACTAAGAAGGGTACTTAACATATCTGAATTTAAGTGTTAAAGCCACTTAGACTCCACTTGGGCGTCCTTTTTCTCTCAGCGACAGACGCACAGATTGTCCTCTGAATAAAACCGTTTTTAAAAAAGTGTGATAAAGCTTGGTGTTGACTTGAAACACAAGATATATATATACATATATATATATATATATATATATATATATATATATATATCTTGAAATATGGTTTAAATCTTCTAGCTTTGTTAGTGATATAATTTTGTATTATCAATTTTTTTATTTTTTTCATTTTATGTTACTATATATATATATGTGTGTGTATATATATATATATATTGTTCAAATTTTCAATCGTTAATAAGATAATTTTATTCATCTCCTCAAGTTCAAATACATATTTTTAAACTTGCAGTGGATGGCACCTGATGCTAATACAGTTTTTCCAAATATTGATTCATTAATTAAATTTCATTAAGTAATTTTAGTTTTTTTGGGAGAAAAAATTAAATTTGCTCCGAATGAAGACAATAGATTATAACAGTATACAGTGATTATTTCAGGGAAATTTGCTTTATATTTTGCCACTTCATATTGTGATTCTGTCATGTGTATGTACATATTTTTTATTGTAATTATTTAATAAAAAGTACTAAAACAAAAATTTTCTTTGTTATCCTAAGTAGGAGTTGATGTTTTAAAAAAATTCTTTTTATATTACTTGTTTATATTACGGAAGCCATACTGTGTCATATTAACGCGTTTATTAAACAAAAATTAGCATATATGTACTTTTAATAATACATTAATAGAAGTACATTACACTTTAGTGTAAGCATCTAAGCATGTCTAATTACAAACTAGACAAATCCGAATGAAATCATGTACGATATAGTTATTGAGAAATAATAATATCGATTTGCCTTAATTTGGTTCACATTTTTAACTTTGGTGAATTTTACTGTGGTAGAGGACAGTTTTCGCATCCACTTAGGCAAACGAACGTCATCAACTTTCTCTTATTAGTTGAAATGATTCATATGGAAATGAACAATATGTGTCGAAATGATGTCTTCTCTGTTATTGGAGGAAGGAATATTAGGTAAACGAGATTTCAATAAAACCTGTTTTTGTGCGGTAGATTAGGATTACATTAAAAGAAACCGCATACAAAATATTCGAAAATTTCATAAATACTTGCATATAACAAACAACATCGCCGACATACTACAGAAAACTTTTTATGCGGCGGAGGGGATCCTATAAAAATAGACGCAGTAGGAAAATATGTCAGTTATTTACGAAATTTATGAGAGTGCTTCCAAAATAAATAAATAATTAAATTACACGTGGAAACATTTTTAAAAATCTAATTTCTCATTGTGAGAATGGAAAAGTTTTCCAACTGCAAATACATAAATCACTGCTATTCATCGTAATCCAAAGCGCGCTTTCTGTGATGAATTAGATTAAAATCGCTTTCGTCACTTGAAGGTACACTTTCAATAGATTTATTTTTCGGCACTTTAAAGTGAGTGATAAGTTTTTTTGCGACAACGGTCGGTCGGTCAGTTGGTTTTAAACGTCATGATAATCGGATATACAAGATCGTAGCTTTTTTGGAATTTCAAACTCCTTTCGGAATTGGTATCTATTTTCCAATTTGTTAGAAAGCTGGATACCAGCATATATTTTATCCGCTCTCAAAGAATCCGGTACTTCTTGTGTTCGTCTTCATAATCAATCAAATTCATTGATAATGCCACTGTCATTGAGAGTTTTGTCTTTAATCAAGCGCGTGCTGCTAGTGCGTTGAGTGAGTGAGTGATTGTAGGGTTTAATGGCGCAAGAGCCAATCTTGGCTATACTGCGCCAAACATTTGTTAAAAAAAGGAAAAGCATTTTTAAAACGTTGACAAAATACCGTTACAATAGCATAAGGTAAAATATCATTTAAAATACAAGAATAAAAACATTTTATTTTTTGGGGGGATATCCCCACCAAAATCTGACAAGGTCAGATCAAAACAGATCAATAAAAAATTGAATTAAAACACGTAACATTACATATAAAAATTTCTTATAATAAGTTAAAAGTTATCATTTTCATAGGTTTTGGAACAGTATAACAATTACTTCCTGCTTTTTTTTATCTCTTGTAGGCGTTATGTTGGAATATTCCATATTTTTTACTAAAACATTAGGTATATGGAATTCATCCTCATCACTAGCGCGTTGAGAGAAAGCAATCGAACGGGCGCTGTCGAGAAATTGTTTGTAACAAACGAACAGAGCGTTTTGAAGTGTACATTGATAGAAATCATTACAGAGGTACCGAAGCCGTTGAAAAATATAGACAGCATATAAAAAGAACGCACTAAAATAATCACACAAGAATAAAATCACATATAAAAAAGGACCGCCCAAAAACAGGTTCTACTGTATATATATATATATATGCCATGATGACAGCACAAGTTTTAGATTCATAAATGCTGTTTTCTATGAACTGAGACAGCTGCCATTACTGTTTGTAGAAAGATGTTCCCCCCTTTCTCATTTTTATTACTTTAGAGGTTTTGCATTAAAATCCCGTAGTATCACGTAGGACCATCATTGAAATTACGATGATAAAGAAATTTTGTCTGTCTTCTACGAAAGAAAAACGCTTTCATTTTATATTTTTGTTTAAAATTGAAATTACTCTGGGTTTTTTACTCTCTCTTTCGTAGATTCCCTTGGAATACAAGAAAGGGACGATTCTTCTTACCGTGAATCACCTTCCTCTCTTGGTGGAAAAAAGAACGGATGTAAAGTGAAAATCATAAAGTATAATCGCAGATTTTATGGAAAAAACTTCAGGAATAAACATTAAAATATATCAAATGTCGCTTCATCCTCTGTTTATTTATTTGTAAATAAATTTTAAAAAATTTTAAATTTATGGGAGAAACTTAAGTATTAAAGACTAATGTAAATTTAATGCCTTTTTAAAGTTAAGTTATTAATTGTCACATTCTGTAAATGGCTTAGGCTCTTAAATACATTATGTGACACTAAAAAAGGCAACACTATTACATCGAGTAAGCATGGCCAGAAAGTGAAGAGACTCGGCAGACAGAGAGAGATAGCAATGGACTATAAATGTTTCTATAAATTATTTTTGTAATTTAGAGTTTGCAGGGTCTCCATGGACACCTATACACGAATCAACAAACATCAGGTACTGAATCTTATTGATTTTGTACCTCATGTGTTGCGTCTCGCAAATGTACAAATGGCGTCATGATGTACTAATCTCTGATGATAAATCTGTGTACTAATCTCTGATGTACTAATCCTGAGGGATGAACCAGCGTCTCGTCGGTTCGAATCCTGGTGCCACTGAAGACCCGCCGTGTAAAGAGGGACGTTTCACGTTAAATCTGTTGAAGCTAAATGTTCCCCTGCTAGTGTGGTCATTGGTGAAGCTGTCCTATCTCATTTGTTGTCGTTGTCACGTGATCATGTTTAAAAATTAAGAGATCCATCGCATCGCCAATAGCCCTCGTGTTGCTGTATAGTGCGACGTTAATATAACTCTCACTTACCTTGATGGATGGCTGTCCATTCCACATAAACTATTTGCCATAGTTCTGAATGAGTCAGTGGCAGAGCATGCAAGTGATGTTCAATCATGTTCAAGACGTGTAGGATTCGAGAGAAATAAGGGGAGAATGGGCTGTTTAGGGATGTATCTGAAAATCTACCGGAGTACATAGGCTGATGCGTGCATTGTGCGGTTAATAAAACACATATATTCTCAAGAGGAATGAGTAGTGTCACCAACGACTGATTATCCACATACCGTTGATTCATCATAGTGTCCTGAATATGAACCAAAAGTAACCAGCTATCGTATGAGATTGAGCTCCAATACGCAAAAACACGCTGTCGTCAAGAACGTCTTTAGACTTCTTGATGTCCTGGGTTACAACTCTAAAGTAGGCTCTGGGCTCCTACACAAGTGTAGGCCCCACCTATGTCCCATAAAAGTAGACGATGCACAACATTCGTTGTCAAAAGCTCGTACAAATTCAAAACAAAAAAATTGATGACTTACAATTACACACATGTGGGAATAAATTCCTCAGTCTCTCCCAGAAAGCAGCAGCTTCGTTCCTGATACCCCTGCAGCCGCAGATCACAAAGCATTAGTGAGATCGGAAACTCTCGGACAGGAGAGACGACAAACCGAGACTCTCGAGGAAAGACAAAGAACTGCTGATTGTCTGATCGCGAGTAGGCGACTAGATATTCCTTAAACATACGTGAGCTGAGCGTGTTATTGACTCTCCAACTATATTCCACGAACCTATTTCATACCTCTTGCGAATCATCAAATAAGCGGATATTCTCTTATTCAAGTGGTGTGTTTGAGTAAGCCAACGCAGCACACACCACATGCATGAACAAAAGTCGTCAAATGTAACCAGTTTTGACATGCATAAAATTACCAGTTTTTTGGAGAATACAACCGGAAATAACATTTGACCGTTGAAATTATTCGTGTCATGATCTTATTAAGGCTGAGTCGAGAACGAGAGGCCCCCATTGTGGTCCATGCCTTAAGACGTCCCTGGTTGTCGAGGGTCCATAGATGTGGTTAAATTGGACCTGTTATTTCATGGACAACATACTCGTACAGGAGAAAGAGAAGCGAGATCGTCTGAGAACATGGTCCTGTGCCACGCCGCTGTCCATGTCACCATGATTGCACTCACTAACTAACAATTCCCAAGTAATGGCTCTAATTGACATGGAAACATCAAGGGTGCCCTGTTCATGCATTAAAAAGGCTGAAATGGCTTATAGGTTTGGAAACACTTGCTAGTGAATGCGTTGACTACGTGTGCAGACGTCGTTTTGACTGCACCTACATTCCTCCAACTTAACATATTTCTTTCTTCCAGACATTTTTTTCTATAACTGGTGTATCGTGGATGCGTCTGTGGTGAATATCAGTTCAGATAGGATGTATAGACCAACTTGCCCTTCTCATTCTTTAATTGCTATGTCAAATTGTTTGTCTGCTGGAAGTACCTCCGTTTGTGACGCGGCATAGAACTCTCTGGTATTAGACAAGTCTTGCGAGATAGGGGGAAAAATCCACAATAATTTCCCTTGCAGAAATGACGGCATGAATATTGCTCATTTTATGCTGGTTCCTTACCTTAAAACCTATTCAATGTTTCGCCGGAGAACTTTGTATTTCAAATCCTTTGCATTACTCGGTGAGGTTTCCCTTTTCTGAAAATGTGGCATATAATCTTCTGGTCACTATTTCTGGATGTTGCATTTCCAGTGCTATGTAGCGTATATAATTTTTTTTCGGAAAAAATTCCAAATATAATATTTCTTTTTTAAAAAAATTATCGGATTTTTTGTAATAAGTGGCCCTAAGAGACTTAGATGGGCACAGTAAGCCCTGGCCCTCATTAGCTGTTGTGCCACTGAGTTAAGTACCAAAAACATACTAATAACATTCGATTGACATAGAATTGAAGGTAATTGTAAGATATTTTTCAATTTTTGGAGCACTTTTAGATGACTTTTTATCGTCAATGATATTTACTCTGCATCATAAATATCCATGTGAAAATCTTTATATATTAATTTATGGAAATAAACTTTTATTTCATTTAATTTGTTTTTGTCTACTCATTTGTTTAGTTCATTTTCTCTCAATGTGTTCTTTAAGTATTCGGAATACACGCAAGTCATTTTGTAAACACAGCAAAATTTGGAGATCTAAGTGAAAAAAATCGGATTTTCAAGAAGATCATGCCGGGGGGGGGGAATAATTATATCGAGGTCATATAAACAAGAAAAGTAAAATTAAGCGTATAATTCACTATTAATATATTTAATTAAAAATTCAAGCTTCTTACTCAGAATATTTTTTCTTTACTGATTGTTTTCCAGTTGCCTATTGACACTCGTTAAATTTGTCGAGCTCAAAGTTCTCCTGTTGTCGTGGTGTAGTAGTTTGGTGCCAGCTCAGGTGCCGTACTCGTTACATGACCGATGCTGACAATTACGAGGTCAGTCGCCAGTAGCCTTCGTGTTGCTTTATAGTGTGACGTTCATATACCCTCACTCCAGTAGCCTATTTGTGATCGACGGAAAGTTCCCTAATCATGCATCTCATATGACGAGGTAAACATATGAGATGGAACCCCAGTATTTCGTATCGAAGTCCAGCAAAAGTGAGGTGGAAGTATATCAAATACTATATACTAAGAGTTCAATAAAATATGGCTCAAATGAGTGAGTGATTATTAACGTCACCCTATTCAGCTACAAGAGGGGCTTTGAGTAACGAATCTCGTAGTTTTGAACAATTGTCAAGTGGCGAGGACGATACCTAAGGTAGCATAATCTTCGCTTAACTACCATATCACATCAACTGGAGGACGTTTGAGCCCTTCTACAAGGTGAATCTTCTGCGGCATTAGGTTCAAACTTATGACACGCTGGCCACTAATCTGTGACCTTGACCAAGAGGCTATCGCTGCCACAAAATATGGCTCAAAGGTACCGCGCTGTATTTACGAGCTTAATGCCATGGTCATTCAGTTGCCCGCGATAGTCAAGTGGTGAGAGTAGGGGCTTCGTGATTTGCGTTGTCGAATCATGGGCTTCTTTCTTGGTGCCATTGAACACCCGCCTTGTAGATGACCGCATGCTCATTAAATATGTTGAGGGTGAAAGTCCTCACATTTGCGTGGTGAGTGACTGTGGAGTTTAATGGCGCAAGGGCCAATTTTTGCCAAACTGCGCCAAACACCTCACATTTGCGTGGTATAGAAGTTCAAAAAGTAGAACATCAGATCTTTTGTCGTCCTTGTCACTTGACCATAGTTCAAAATTTCGAGAGCTGGTACCATTAGAACTTGTGTTGCTTCGTAGTGCGATATTTATAAGCAACTACTTAATGCATAGGATAAACATCATGGATTAGGTAAATTATATCATTACGAGGTCCTCTATATCGTTGGGATTCCTTGAATAGATTCGCGTAACCGTCCTTAGGGACTGACAAGACCACTAGATTAATGTGACCGCTTAGAATTAAAACGCACTGCAGATGCTGGTGAGATAGATTGATTGATTGTTTACTAGAGTCGTATTTTGAAGCAACACGAGTGAGTGAGTGAATATTAACGTCGCACTTTTCGCTACACGAGAGCTTTTGGCGACACACCTCGTAATTTTTAACCATGGTCAAGTGACGAGGATGACGCCTGAGCCGGCACCCCTCTCCTAACTACCACACCACACCAACAGGAGGACCTTTGAGCTCTCGACATATTTAACATGCATCGCTCCCCTACATGGCGGATCTTCAGTGGTACTGGGTTCGAACTCATGACACGCTAGCCATGATCCGATACCTTGACCACTTGGCTACCGCGGCCACCCGCAGCCTTTTGAGGCTGTGGGCTATTGGGTAGTATTGGTATCGTAGCTATTGGGTACTAGGAGCGAGGGATGAGAACGTCACCCAAAGCTGGCACGCTATTCTCCAAACTTTCGCATAACGCTTAGATGACGTGTCAGTGCCTCGACAAGACATACGTTCTGCAGCCCTTTACTCGAGTAGTTACCCTTGGAAAGAAATTCTTGCACAAAACTAAACAATCAAACATTTTGTGAGTTTTGTATGGCGTCATTTTGAAGCGACACATATATGTTAAGCATGCGAAACTAACATAATAAATGCATATAAAACCTTAATCTTACTACCTTCCTTTCCGCGCTTGCTAAGGGAAAACGCTTGACTCCTGACCATGTCTCTTCTCCAAGGGAGCGAAACTGGAATTCCATACTCCGATGTGAAAGGACTTGATGGCAGACTAGGTTTCGTAAGTAGCAGAAAAGTTCTGCTTGTGGGTGACTCCTACGTGGGCAAGACGACACTTATTCAATCGTATCTGGATTGGATAATTGACGATTCTTATTCAATTCCTTCTTGTCAACCAAAATTTAACTTCGACGAGTATTACACCGAGTTTTTGTACTGGGACCAAATTAAATCCATCATTTTCTACGACATACAAGGAGGCGAGGAAAGCGTGATCTGCGATTCGGTCATGTATCTGGAGCTGAATCTTGTTGTTTTATGTTTTAGTATAGACGATCCCGACAGTCTGGAGAGTGTGGAAGAGATCTGGTGCCCTAAAATTGACATATTATTGCCGTATGTCCCTAAAATATTGGTAGGGTTGAAAAGTGATGTCAGAATGCAGGAAGATACTTCGCCAGAAACGATGGACATAGATATGGGTCTAGCATCTGACCTAGAAGCCCTTGACATCCGGGAGCGGCGAGGGATATGCCATTATTTGGAGTGTTCGGCTCTTACTAGAGTGGGTATATATGATGTAATCTCTACTATTTTCTATTATACGTAGTTCGTTGGGTATCCTTTGGGTCTATGAAAACATCTTTGAAAATTTTGACAATTTGAATGGTCGACGCTGTGTTATTGGTAAAACTGGAGAAGACCCAAACTTTCCGGAAGCTATTTGGAAGCTTAAAGTGACCTCTTTATCGTATGATAGTCTTTTATTATTAGATTTTTTACCAATTTTGAAACCTATTCAGCCTTTGGTGTTATTTTAGAAGGAATGTTGCATATTTTGATGGTTAATATGTTTGCTTTGGATGTTACACGCAGAGGTCAAAAAGTTTCTTGTTTTCTTCCAAGACTGAAAACGGACCAAATGACTGTTTCTAAAAATGTTGCAGCATTCGGATATCCAATAACTTGACCCTAGTATCTTCCCAATTGACCAAGATGGAATATCTGCTGAAAGTTTGGTTTTTATTTGCGTGCTATTGATACTACAAATAGGATTGCAATTTGAAAAGGGGACAAGATGAAAAGAATCGTATTTTTGTTATCTTATACTGTTTATGTCGACATCATTTATTTGGACGATGTTCTTACTATCTTCGTTTGATGAAGATCTCGAGGAAGATTATGAATATATTCGAGGACAATAGTTTTAAATTTTTTTCTGGCTAGCAACTGTAATCATCATTTTAAAGGACTAAATGCATGCAATATTTAGACCACCTACAAATGTCTGCATGTAATCGTTTATAAATTGTTGGCTTGGGAAGAAATCTCATTCTTGAAGTTTTTAGGATTTTTAATACATAAATTAAATACATGCTTTTAATATAGTAAATTTTTTAATCCATATATTTAAATAGGTGCATTTTTACAGTGTTAAATTTTAATTGTTTGAATAAATTTGTTTTTTGTCTGCTGGATGTGTTTCATTAAGTATTGAAGTCCACAATTAAAATATTTATTCTTTAACATCAATATGTAGTATCTTAACCCTATTATAAAAAAATTAAATCTTAAAAATATTTACATACTATGTGGGAAAAGTAATTTTCTAATGCTCAATATTTCGCTTACTCTACAAACATACTTATAAAGTTAAGCTCGTTCTGATTTTATGTTATAAAATTACAAGGAATGTTTGCATTTCACAGTTCATAAATAAATTATATTATGTAAAAGGTTTTTGGCAAATGTTTCAAATTTTGTTGCTTTTATAGATCACGGGAAACAAATACAAGAATCGCAAATAAGGTCTAGAATCCAGTCGCAACTGAAAACTGTTTTTTTTTTTTAAGGATCTGATGCATGTAAGCCTGTCTTGGCTGAAAGTCTTCTTGTCGGAGTGAGGAGGAAAGGTGTAACCCCTCGTGTATCGTCCTTGTCACGTGACCCCCGTTGAATATGCAGTCCATCACCAATGTCCCCCTTCTTGCTTTAGACTGCAACAGTTATCAAAAATCAAAATGAAAAATGCCTTTAAAGTTAATTTTAAGATCGGAGAAAACCATAGACACCGCTGAATAGTAACAGTAGAACTCTAAACTTGCCATGGTATCAAAAGATGTGTAACCAACATTTTTTTTAAAATTCGAGAGAGTAAAATTTTTTTGGGTAGTTTGTAATGTAATGCCAGATATGTGAAGTATATATTGCCACACCAAATATCTCAAATTTACAAAAACATCGATCATCTGAATCGCACGATAACTGCAAGTACCAGACCACTGCATCCTTTACGATGCTCTCTAGAAATGATTTGAAGCTAAACATAATCCGATTCGTTCTGAGAATTTTTTTAATCATGCGTTTTTTGTGGCTGGGCCTAATTTATATTTAGGTGCATTTGGAGACTTATATCTCTAAAAACTAATTCCTTCTCTGGTTGACTTATTAATCATTAGATTTGAGATCATTTGTTCTGAAGAAATAAATACTGTTTTCAAGGGCCTCTCAAAGTTGGCTTTGATCTGATCGGTTATATACCTGGATACTCATATTTTTAGCATCAGTGAGTGATATTTAAAGTTTTACAGAAAAAGATGGGTACCGGCTGACTAAAAGCAGGCTCGAAAATAAGTAGAAATACTAGAGCATCACATCTATATTCAACACAAACGAAAAACAGCAATGTAGAGAAGAAAGCTGAAGCCGATACTTCTAGGTTTTAAATTACCAAAGGAAAGCTTTTGTGGCAGTGAGTGAGTGAATATTAACGTCGCACTGTCTTAGCAACACGAGGGCTTTTGGTGACGGTTCGCGTAATTTGAACCATGGTCAAGTGACGTGGACGACACCTGAGCTGGCACCCCCCTCTCCTAACTACCACACCACACTAACGGGAGGACGTTTGAGCTCTCGTCAGATTTTACGTGTATCGCTCCCCTACACAGTGGGTCTTTAGTGGTACTGGGATCGAACTCATGACACGCTAGCCATGATCCGATACCTAGACCACTCGGCTACCGCGGCCACGCTTCTTTGACAGAGCACTGATTTAGCAGAATGAATCTCAAAATTTTAAACCATGGTTAACTGACGAGGAACACTTTTTATCTTGTCAATTCACTTTCTAGGGGATCTAGCAACCCACTTTCCGAATTTCTACATCACGTCTATCATTAAGTCTCAACAGTTTTAACAACAAAAAAACCCCTTCTATATGGTGAGTTTTAAGTATCACCAAGACTCAAACCCACGTCTCATCGAAAATAATGTAGACTACAATCTTGAGATTATAACTATTGATGTTACTAATGCCACTTGTACAGTCCGATCATAACTACTCTTTTAGTACGGCCAAGCCAAAGAGGAAAGATCAATCATGTGCATCAGGCTCTTAACTTGCCTAAAAATGGGGGAACCTTTGAGCCAAAAGGTATTGATTAAATCATTATATATAAACATTGTGTGTACTTATAAGCAACACATGAGGTACTGGCAACGGGCATCGTAATTTTGAATTTTGGTAATGATGTGGTGACGATACTTGAGCCAGTATTCCACCTCTACAAATTTTCCCTACTCGCGAACGTGATAACTTTTTATAGGAAGAGAAAAAAAAATGAGAGATTACACTTTAGAAAAGGTAAGTGTCTGAAATAAATTCTATTATAAAGACGACTGTATATTTATTCTTCTGTCTTTTGTATGCTAAATGAGATTTTCCGTTATTTACATTTGGGATAATAGTATTTATAGTATATTGCTGTGACGTGGCAAATTTATCTACCAATATGATTCAGCGTGCCATACAGAAGGACATTTTTGAAACAATTCGATTCTCGTGATAATTCACGCCTAATTGAATAGAGGTCAATAATACACATTTAGTTTTCTCTCTCTATATATAAATGGATGTTTGTATATATGAAATCGCTTCACTCCAACACCGTTCAACTGATCTCTATAAAAATTGACATGTATATGTATTTTTTGAAGAGAAGGTTTTTGTGCTATCTTCTTTGTTGCAGCTCCCCACCAGATGGTGCTACAGCATATCACCTTCTGCACCGTTCAATCCATCGCCAAGTTGCCTACATAGTCGCCAAAAATGATGCCTGCTTGGCTCTTTTGCCAACATTTCGCTACGTTTCCATTGAATCGCTATTATAATGTAAGGAACGGCGTTGGTTACGAATATTACTATTTTAACATAAAATAAATACAGCAGAAAGTAATATTAACGCAATACACATCCAGATATAAATCACTTGCACTACTTTAAGCGTTCATTACACAAAATTTGTATCAATGTGTTACTTTTACACTCATCAGTGTTTTCAAAAATTGACTCACAAGAGAGTGACGGGGCATTATAAATAAAAAAAAATACTTTTTATCAGCTATTAGAAGAACAGACTTAAAATTTAACAAGTATAGTTTTTTGTTCTGCTGAGATATGCAAAAAGATTTTTTTTTAAATTTGCAATTTACGTAAAATTAACTCATTAAAAACTTCTTTATCCTTCAATCTGTATTGTTTAATTTTATTAATTCACCCATGCGAAGAACGGGTATGCCAGCTAGTTATACATTAATTTTGCATCATTTAAAAATATTTCTTATAAAACTAAGCAGCATAAAATATTACTATTTCTTCAGCAATAATGAAAAAATTCAAATTGTACATACGAGTCCATACGATGTGGGTGGAACCAAGCTCTGATGACACTATAAGGTGTTCCAGAAAGCATTATTCGTATATAACTTTAGGTTCAAGAAAAGAATATATTTATAACTTCAGCACTTGATTTTTTTCGTTTTTAAGGGAATACAGATTTTTGATGAAAAAAAAATATATATATACGGGCAACACAGAGAGGAGATAGCCAACAATGTAATCTTCGATTAATAGAATGATTATTAAAAATTACAATCTGAATCTACACTAGGGCTATTGACGACAGACCTCATAATATCGAAGGTATAATGGAGTGAGTAAATATTAACGTCGCACTGTTGAGCTATACACGTGGGCTTTTTTGGAAGGTATAGTGAAAGGAATGACATCTGAAACCTAAGCATTCATACCACCCTATGAAGACTTTGATCTTCGAATCTCGAATGATTTAAGGTATTCGACTATCCTAAAATTGTTAATTTTGCCAAAAATTGATAATTTTTTTATGATTTTATTTTATAGGCCATCTTATTAACTTTTTAAAAATACCAAGTTTATTATTTTCCGTTCACTAGAACAAAAACTAAAAGTGTTTTAGTAAAAGCAGATGCCATTACTTTAAGAAAGATGTCATACTTTTAAACGCGTTTTACTCGAAATGTGTTTTTTTTTTTTTTTTGAAAATGCTCAAACGGGAAAGTTTGCTGAAAAAGTTTTGAAAATAATTAACTCAAATTTTTTGTGTAAGTTCTGTATAATAATGGTTTTAACCCTCAGATTTATCAAAAACTGTTTTATTACAAAAGTAATAGTCCATTATGTTATTATAATCACTGTTATTTTAAGCAAGTTCGTATAATAACTAATAAAAAGTGCTCTAGTTTTTGTAAAAATGAAAATGTCTTATCCTGAAGGTCATTTCAAAAATGAATAACATAGCAACTCATCAGAATGGAAGAATTGAAAATGTGTTCATAAACGTTTGGTGCAGAATAGGCCCCGCTTATGTTATTTTTTGTAAATTTTTACCCATTTTGTCCCATTTGAGTAAAAATAATTTTTTTTCTCTTCTTAATTTTGACATATTTTTCTTAAAATGAACTAAACAAATCTGAAAACAACAAAAAAAATCTCCATATCACCATTTTTTTAAACGAGAGGTTGTCGCAAGTAGTCGGGTACTTAACTTACAATATGACCTTCACACGCAGCAGATCATTAGGATTCGAATTCACAGCTCGAAAGTAAAAACCGGTTCTGCACGGCTAAAACAGCTAAATATAGCCTTCGAAAATATGCAAATATGAAGAAAAAAATACCGCTATAACCATGAAGTCATTATCAAAACTTCATAACCAGCCAACTAAAATAACGTGGATATGAATTTTTCGTTAAAAACTCAGCCTATTTCGGACGTACATGGAATATGGTGTGTTGAAGAAAGAGGAGAAAAAAGCACCATTTCAGGCACCAACTCGTCACTTGGCAATGGTTCAAAATGACGTCGCTTATTGAGTCTCATTGAAATTAGCTCATTGGCCAATGAAAGTCTTATTGAGCTAGTGAATGTTAATTAACGTTGCACCAAAAATCAACATGATGTGTGTTAGAAATGGATCTCGTAATTTTGAACCATCATCTAGTGACGAGGACGACACCTGATATAGCACATCCACACCAACGTTAGGACAAATGAGTCACGAAAGATTTTACGTGCATCAGCCCCTCTATACGTCAAGTCTTCAATGTCATTAAGGCTCAAACTCAGGACAAGATGGCCAAGAATCCGTGCCTATAACCACTAAGCTACCACGGCCACTAGTTGTCTTGACGAGTGAGTGAATATTAATGTCGCACTGTTCAGCTACACGAGGGCTTTTGGCGACGGACCTTGAACTATGGTCAAGTGACGAAGACGCACATGAGCTGGCACATCTCTCCTATCTACTACACCACACCAACGAGAGGACGTATGAGCTCTCGACAGATTCAGTGTGCATCGCTTCACTGTACAGTGGTACTGGGTTTGCACTCATTACACGCCAGCCACGAGTCCATTACCTTGACCAATAGGCTTCCACGGCCACCTAGTTGTCATGCAGTATCAATTCAAATGATGATATAAAAATCAAGCAATGAAGTGATCTGAGTCATCGATCTGATATTTCGTGCATCACTTTACCTTGACCCAAGAAATTGATCTTCTCCAGAATCGAAACCGCTGGAAGTGCTTGAATTAAGAATTGAAATCAATTTAGTGTCTCCATTTCAAACTTTCAGTGACCAAAGCCCAATAGCTATGGGTAGAAGATTTCCTTCTGCACTAGGAATGCGCATAAATATTCTTGTGTCTGGTGCGGCTGGATGTGGTACGACCAGTCTGATTGAAAGTTTCATGTCCATCTGTGATAATGCACTGATACACAGAGAGTTTAATTCTGATACGATGGCATGCATGTTCAGATTTTTTATGGACAATGACCTTTATATCCTTCGTACTTGTGATTCGTCAGAGAATACACTGACGCCTCCGGTTAATCACCCTGTGCCGGAATTGCGGTATAGGATGGACGTTGTTATTTATCTTTACTCTATTGACGTTCAACCCAGTTTAATCCATCTCATGGAACTATTGGAGGCAGATGATAGGCAACTGCCGTGTGTCTTGGTGGGAAATAAAGTGGATCTGAGAAGAACGTGGGAGAGCATAGGTCGTTCTAATGAGGGGAGGCACAATTTTGTGTCTTTCATGGAAGCAGCACAATTCGCAGCACAATACAACATCAGTTGGCTAGTTGAATGTTCGGCAAAGACAGGACAATCCATACAGGATGTACTTAAAGCTGCTGTAAGTAGTTATTTTGGGAAGAAAGGCAAGAGGAAAAGGATTTAATGGTACAAATTTCAAGCATGCCACCATTTCGTTATTATATCCGATCTCTATCTTATTTGTTGAATGTCATAATGACTTCGGAAGGATGTGTTCAGATTGATACTCTTTTGAAAGTACGAACTAAGACTTTTATAAGGGGGGGATTTTATACGAGTTAACCAATATTTTATGATATTGCACGATTTTAAGAGAGCTGTATTTGGCATTGTTTATTTACTTGTTACACTTGTTTGTTATTTTTTAAATCGTCGGATATTAAATTTATAAATAAGTGATTGAATATTTTGTTCATTGTATCGAAAATAAAATATCTAAATTGGTTAAATAAATTTCAATTTGTTTTTATTACATGAAATCATTTTCATTCCGCGCTTTTCAACCAAAATTTCACAAGAGGAAATGTCATATTTCAATGATTACAGTAAATATTAAATATTTTAAATTAAATGAAGGGACTCATTTTATTCTACCTTTGCAGTTCCTATTTTAGATATATCCAGAATTACAGATTTAGTATTTCAATAAAATTAATGATACGTAATTATTCTAATATTTAGTATAGACGTCAAATGTTCGGAATTAAGTTCTTTGTTCTACTTCATAGCAACTTAAATAATCGTTAATCGATCGTATAAGATGAACCTTATTGCAACAAATTAGAAAATAACATCTTGCTATCTCTTGGACATTCACACTCAACAGTTTGTTATCTTCAATAAAATTGGAATACCATGATTTTTAAAAGAAAATTTAGATGCCATGCTGTATTAAAAGACCAAAGAAATTTTCCTCTAAAAATATCCTACAGCAATATTTAAATATGCTAAATTTGGAATTGCGTTATTACTTTAGAATATAATTTTATTCTATAAAGAACCCCTAATATTACGGAAGGTAAAATCAAAGTGATAATATAAACACTAAACTTAACTTACAATCACCTATATATACGCGGCAGATCATTAGTGGTATCAGGACACGTAACCCTAACTCGACAAAAACGCCGTACCTATACTGTGGATGCAGCTAAATGTAGCGTTTGAAAAAAGATATTAACATAACATAACAAAATGCTTCTATATTCTTGCAGTCATAATCAAAACTTCGTGAGTGAGAGAATACTAACGTCGCACTATTCAGCTGCTCAAAGGTGCGCATTATGATCTAAATTGGTCCTTGCGCCATAAAAAAAGAAAAAATCAAATCACAAAATCAGCTGCTCAAAGGGCTTTGGCAACGAACCTCGTAAATGTGAACCATAGTTAAGTGACGAGGACGACAGCTGAGCTGACACTTCCTCTCTTAACTTCCACACAACACAAACTGGAGGACGTCTAAGCCTCGACATATTTAGCGTGCATCGACCTCCTCTATACGATGGGTCCAAACTTCATGATCAGCCAGCTTAAAATACCGGGGCGCTAAGGTTCGAACTCAGGACAGGCTACGAGTTCGTGACCATTACCACTAGGCTACCGCGGCATCTAGTAGTCATTGTAAACTCAAACTATGATATAAAAATCAATCAGTCAAGTGACCTGGATTATCGAACTGATATTTCATACATCATTTCATCTTGGCCAAAGAAATTTATTCGCTTCAGAAACGAAAACACAAAAAGTGCTTGAATTAAGAACTGAAATCAATTTAGTGCCACCATTTGAAAAACTTTCAGCAACCAAAGTGCAATAGCTATGGGCAGAAGATTTCCTTCTTCACTAGGAAATTACATAAATATTCTTGTGACTGGTGCTGTTGGATGTGGTACGACCAGCCTGATTGAAAGTTTCATGTCCATCGGTGATGATGCACTAATACACAGAGAGTTTAATTCTAATACGATGGCATGCCAGTTCCGATATTTCATGGACGATGACCTTTATATCCTTCGTACTTGTGATTTGTCAGAGAATACACTGACGCCTCCGGTTAACCACCCTGTGCCGGAATTGTGGTATAGGATGGACGTTGTTATTTATCTTTACTCTATTGACGATCAAGACAGTTTAATCCATCTCATGGAACTATTGGAGGCAGATGCTGGGCAACTGCCGTGTGTCTTGGTGGGAAATAAAGTGGATCTGAGAAGAATGTGGGAGAGCATAGGTCGTTCTAATGAGGGGAGGCACAATTTTGTGTCTTTCATGGAAGCAGCACAATTCGCAGCACAATACAACATCAGTTGGCTAGTTGAATGTTCGGCAAAGACAGGACAATCCATACAGGATGTACTTAAAGCTGCTGTAAGTAGTTATTTTGGGAAGAAAGGCAAGAGGAAAAGGATTTAATGGTACAAATTTCAAGCATGCCGCCATTTCGTTATTATATCCGATCTCTATCTTATTTGTTGAATGTCATAATGACTTCGGAAGGATGTGTTCCGATTGATATTCTTTTGAAAGTAAGAACTAAGACTTTTATAAGGGGGGATTTTATACGAGTTAACCAATATTTTGATATTGTACGATTTTAAGAGGGCTGTATTTGGTGTTGTATATATATTTGTTTATTTACTTGTTACACTTGTTTGTTATTTTTTAAATCGTGAAATATTAAATTTATAATTAAATGAATACTTTTTCTATTGTATCGAAAATAAAATATCTAAATTGGTTAAACAAATTTCAATTTGTTTTTACTGCATGAAATCATTATCATTCTGCGCATTTCCACAAAAATTTCACAAGAGGAAATGTCATATTTCAATGATTACAGTAAATATTAAATGTTTTAAATTAAATGAAGGGACTCATTTTATTCTACCTTTGCAGTTCCCATTTTAAATATATCCAGAATTACAGATTTAGTATTTCAATAAAATTAATGTTACGTAATTATTCAAATATTTAGTACAGTCGTGAAATTTTCGGAATAATGTTCTTTGTTCTACTTCATAGCAACTTATATAATCGTTAATCGATCGTATAAGATGAACCGTATTGCAACAAATTATAAAATAGCATCTTGCTATCTCTTGGACATGCACACTCAACAGTTTATCTTCTATAAAATTCGAATGCTATGATTTCTAAAAAAAATTGAAATGCCACGGTGTATTAAAAGACCAAACAAATTTTCCTCTAAAATATCCTACAGCAATATTTAAACATACTAAAATTGAAACTGCGTTACTACTTTAGAAAACAATTTAATCCTCTAAAGAACTAATGTTACGGAAGGTAAAATCAAAGTGATATATAAACTTTAAACTTCCACACAATCATGCGAGGATTTTGAAGACCTCAAAAGAGTTAACTTACAATCACCTATACACGCGGCAGATCATTAGTGGTATCAGGACACGTAACCATAACTCAACCCCAAAAACGCCGTAGCTATACTGTCGAGGCAGCTAAATGTAAGCGTTTGAAAAGTTATTAATATAAAAAGAACAAAATACCTTTATAATCAAAACTTCGTGAGTGAATACTAACGCGGGTCACCCTGTTCAGCTGCTAGAAGGGCTTTGCTGACGAACCTCGTAAATGTGAACCATGGTTAAGTGACGAGGACGACACCTGAGCTGGCACCCCTCTCCTAACTTCCACACAACACCAACTAGAGGATGTCTGAGCTTCGACATATTTAACGTGCATTGACCTCCTCTACACGGTGGGTCCAAACTTCGTGATCAGCCAGTTTAAAATAACTTAGATTTCAATCCAGTTTCCAAAAAAATGAACCTTATTTATCCCCAAAAATTTCATATGGTGTGTTGAGGTAAAGAATTTTTAACAGTTTCAAACACCGATTCGACAGATTGAAAGTGGATCAGCACACGATGATTCTTCAGTGGCGCTAAGGTTCGAACTCAGGACAGGCTGGCTACGAGTCCGTGACCATAACCACTAGGCTACCACTGCATCTAGTAGTCATTGTAAACTCACACCATGATAAAAAATCAATCAGTCAAGCTACCTGAATTTTCGAACTGATATTTCATACATCATTTCATCTTGGTCGAAGAAATTTATTCGCTTCAGAAACAAAACTGCTGGAAGTGTTTGAATTCAGGACTGAAATTAATTTAGTACACACCTTTGAAACTTTCAGTGACCCAAGCCTAGTAGCTATGAGCAGAAGATTTCCTTTTCCCTACGGAAGAAATCACATAAATATTCTTATATCTGGTGCGTCTGGCTGTGGTGCTACCAGTCTAATTGAAAGTTTCATATCCATGTGTGATGAAGTACTGATACACAACGAGTTTTATTCTGACACGGTGGCATGCCAGTTCCGTTTCTTCATGGACAATCACCTTTACATCATTCGTACTTGTGATTTGTCAGAGAATCCACTGACACCTCCGGTTGACCATCCTGTGCCGGAATTACACTACAGGATGGACGTTATTATTTACCTTTACTCTATTGACGACCTAGACAGTTTATATCATGTCATGGATCTATTGGAAGTAAAGGATGAAGTTGGGGATCTGCCATGTGTTTTGGTGGGAAATAAAGTGGATCTGAGAAGAACTTGGGAGATCATGGGTCGTTCTAATGAGGGAAGGAACAATTTTGTGTCTTTCAAGGAAGCAGCAATAGTCGCAGAAGAATACAACATCAGTTGGATAGTTGAGTGTTCGGCAAGGACAGGACAATTGATTCCGGATGTACTTAAAGCTGCTGTAAGCAGTTATTTGGGGAAGAAAGGCAAGAGGAAAAGGATTTGATATTAATTTCAAGTAAGCCGCCATTCTGTGTCATAAGTGGAGAAACGTCTTAACGACTTCAGAAGAAAGTATTCAGCTTGATATTTTTTGAAAAGACGACTAAAGACATCGCAAGCGAAACATTTTAAATGAATTAACCAATGATTTAAAATATTGAGCTATTTTAAGTGAATTGTATGGAAACACCCCCGATTGTTACTTTTTTAAAACGTTGAATATTTACTACTTAAATTTACAATAAGTGAGTTGAAAAATTTTATTTGTTGTATCAAAAATAAAATATCTGAAATGTTTGAATAAATATGGATTTGTTTTTATTAGTTGAAATCAGTTTCATTCTGTGCCTTTCCATAAAAATTCCGCATGAATGAAAATTGTTTTAAGGTAAATCAATGGGCTTATTTTATTCTACCTTTGCAGTTGCTAGTTTAAATGTATCCAGAATTATAGATTTAGTATTTGAATAAAATTCTATGTAATTATTGAAATATTTAATATACATGTCAAATGCTCGAAAAATCATTTTTGTCCTACTTTAAAACAATTTGCTGGTCATTAACAATAGAAAGATTATATTGAAACTTGTTGAAATAAAATAGAGAAAATACATTGTGTGCTAGTTCTTAGAAATTCACGCTTGGTATTTTCTCATCTATAGAACTGGAATACTATGATTTCCAAAAATAAATAAACGCTATGGAGTATTAAAAGGCAAAACAAAAAAAGAATTGTCTTTGAAAAAACAAACAGCAAGATTTAAATCTAAGTAAATTTGGGTTTTCCCTTTATTTGTGTTCGTGTAGCCGATATAACACCCACAATGACTATTAATGTGAATGAACTGCATCGGAATATTAACTTAAAAGTAACATTTAAAAGAGCGTGTTGACAAAACATAATATTGTACAGATAAAAATCACTACTTTAAATATTGAAAACTCTTAAAAACCGATGTATACTAATTAGAGCAGGGGTGGGCAGACTTTTATATGACGGTCTACTTCTAATTTTTTTGAAGGTGTTGCGGTCCACTCTGTGGCGTAGGTGTGATAAGCAAAAAAAAAAGCTCAACAATATTTATATAACAATAAATACAAAATATGTACTTACATACATAACTACAATAAAAAAAACTTACACTTTTAAAACTGCGTTTTAAGTAAAACTAAAAAAAAACATAATTATACCCACAAATTTAATATCGAATGATGCATTTATAATCAAACAATTCAAAACACATAAAAAAATAAAGCATTTTTATTTAAAGTTAGTTCTCGTAGTTAAAGTCTCATCAAAAACTTAGTCTGCATACTATCCGTACGAATCTCTAATATCTTGGTATATAATTACTAACTGTTAATATTGTAATGGATTCTAAGAGATCGTCTGTGTAACTGGAATGATAGGTTGTTTTAATTATATCTATCGTTGAAAATGTAGATTCACACAGGTAAGTAGAGCGAAAGAATGCTGTTAAATGAATTGCAGCTTTTATAAATTAGGATACTTTACTTAGTCCATTAGAATTCAAAAGTTATTTTTTTTTTTAAAATTGCGTCCTTTTGAAGGAAAAAAAATGTGTTTCAAGAGAGATAAAAATATTATTAAAATATTTCTCTTCCCACACTATTTTGCTTTGCCGAGCTTGTCTTGCAGTTTGAGAGCAATCATGACTTTAGACATCGTACCTCTAGAAACGCCTAAAAACTGGGATGTTTTGATCACACTTCCTCCAGCTAGACGGACTCCCCCAATTTGATATCTTCGAAAATCTGAGAGATCCAACATTTTATGATTTTGAAAAAATCATACAGAACTCCAATAAAGGTAACGAATATTACCAGAATATATACATTTCTATTTATAAAAAAAAATCTGTTAACTATTATTATACTTTAATGCTTACGAAGTGCTTTCAAAAATATCACTTTTATTCACGGATGTTTCCAGTATTTTGATGAGGCCGAGTGGTCTAGGCATCGGATCATGGCTAGCGTGTCATGAGTTCAATCCTAGTACCACTAAAGATCCGCCGTGTAGGGGCACGATGCACATTAAATCTCTCGAGAGCTCAAACGTCCTCCCGTTGGTGTGGTGTGGTAGTTAGGAGAGGGGGTGCCAGCTCAGGTGTCGTCCGCGTCACTTGACCATGGTTCAAAATTACGCGGGCCGTCGCCAAAAGCCCTCGCGTTGCTAATCAGTGCGACGTTAATATTCTCACATTCCAGTATTTTGATAACCACCTGTGTTTCTTTTAGTATGCATGTCTAAGATCTTATGTGAAGGCGGTCACCTCAAAATGTTTTGGCGGTCCACCTGTCGATCGCAATCGACTTAATGCCCACCCCGGAATTAGAGTGTGACATAATGTCAAATGAATAATTTAAGCAGATTGTCTTCATTTGCCCAAAGTTAGACATGATTGTGTCTTGAGCACTGATTTTTACCAATGGAGCAATTATTCTCTGAGGGCCTTGCTTTCCTTAGTTACGTGCAAATTATACCCTGGAAATCCCCAGATTCCTCATTTCCTTATTGACCTTACTACTAACATTTAGTTGTCCATTAAAAGATTGGTAACAACATAATCGTATTTTCATGTCGTTTCTCGCGTACTTGCTAGGTATCCGTGGAAATTTTTTTTATTTGAATTACTGCCGAAAAACCCAGAAAACCGTTCATCTTACGTCAATATACCTTAGAGCCGGGGTGGGCATTACGTCGATCGCGATCGACCGGTGGACCACCAAGAGATTTGGGGGTGACCGCCTAAAAATTTTACCCGTTAGTAATTATACACGGAAAATTCAAGATTGGCTAAAGATACGCAGAATGAGCCTTACACTGACTATAACAACAAAAACTAACTTTAGCCAAAAATGTTTTATTTTTTTAATGTATTTTGAGTTTCATAATAAATGGTATCATTTGATGTTATTATACTTGGGGGTAAGTTTGTACCTTGCGTTTTTCTTTAAACGCGGTTTTAAAAGTGTTTTTTTTTAACTTTAGTTCTGTAGGTAAGTATATACACACATGCACACACACACATATATTCCGTACTTATAATTAAGTTATAATAACCATTTTTTTCCTTACCTCACCACATTGGACAGTAGCGTACACAGGAATTTTTAAAGGGTAGGGGGTCGAGGGTTGAAGGTTTACCATTCTCGTTTCATACCCCAATACGCAGCCAAACATTTTTTTGATTTTGTCGATTGTAGGGAGCAAAACAGCAAAAAATAAATAACTGAACAAATAATTAACATTAATAAATAAAAAAATACTTAATTTCATTTTACATACTATATACATGGGACTATAATGAATCGGGAAAAAATGAAGGGTTATGAGGGAGGGTCCGGATCCGCGTGGATCCCTCCTCAGCCGTTGTATGTGCCACTGACACTGGGTGGACCGCAACTCCTTAAAAATTATAAGTAGCCCACGCACTGGAAAAGTCTGCCCACCCCTGCCTTAGAGTATCTTTTCACAAAAGTTGTCTATTTTCCAAATTTCTAGGTATTTTTTTAGCTAAGATAAAAAATACCATTGCATTGCGGAATAATTTTTCCAAATTCGGATCCAGTGATTTATTTTTTATGCAATTAAATGAATAATTTCCAATAAATCCGTGAGTTTTTGAAGTCCAATCCAATAGTGTTGTTGACCTCCCTAGGTGGTAATGGACAATACTTATAGCATATCGGTGTCCACGGTAACCTAGTGATTTTGGTCACGAACTCAAGGCTGGCGTGTCGTGAGTTTGAACCCTAGTATCATTGACCCACATCGTGTATATAGGTCTATGGTACTAGGCATGTTTAATCTATCGATGCTCAAAAGTCTTTCCATCGGCGTGGTTGGATATTCAGGAGTAGGAGATACCCGCTAAGATCACTTGACCGATGTTCAAATTTACGAGGTCCGTCGCCAAATAGCTCTCGCTGTGGCTTTGTAGTGTGACGCTACTAAACAATCACTCCTACAGAATACCTCTCCTTCGAGCTATTGCAACAATGAGGCTATTTAGAGAGATATTCTTCTCACTCCCTTGTTCCAGCTTTCAAAAACTAACGAACGTAGGAAAAGTTCTGATTATAAATCCTTAAAATAGGGTTTCTAATCAACATAACATTTAATTTAGGAAGAAATAAGTGACTGCGTAAGCATTGGCTTTTTTGCTACCGATGCACCTCATCCAAGAATCTTATCCAGTGTTCCTCATCCGATTATCAGGAATCAGAATCATGAGATGTATCGGCTGTGATTAACAATCCTTGTCTCGGGTAAATATTCGACATATAAGGTACAATAAAAACTGCTTCTGACACAAAATAAAAACCTGAACTACTTAATTCGATCATGGAATACTCAAATATTTAGCCGATTTTCAAAGAAAAAGCCAAAAAGAAAAATGCAAAGGATATATTTTTAAGAACAATTTTTTAAATTGTAAAACTTTAATGCTTTTACATTATTTCTGCCAAACCAAAAAAACTGCAAGCCTCCAAATTGAGGCGAATGATTTGATCGTTTATTACCATCACACTTCGAAATTAAACTGGGCTATTAGCAATAGGCCATGAAATACTCAACTTCACAGTCAAGTGATATGGATACCCTTTCTCTAAATATTTCTACACCACACCAACGGGCGGTGTTTAATTCTTGACAAATTTAACTTTCATCAAAGGCTGGATATTCCGTGACATTAAGATTTTAACCTAAAACTAGATAGAAATACCATCAGCCACAATTTGACGATGAGGACAACTTGGCTACGGCAGTTTACGATGTTTCTTTTGTGTTATGTGTTTCATTTCTAATTTCACCAATTGTATAGATACAATGGAACCTATACACAATAGGTTGTGTGAGGGAACACTGCAGTAACAAAATGTATACAGTACGACTATATAGGTGCCGATCTAGGTACTTGGTAGTAGATGGAAATTACATCCATCATCAACAGTCTTCATACATCTGCTACAACGTGAGGGAGTGAGTGTTCATTAACGTAGCACTATAAGGCAACACGAGGTCTACTGCGACGGACCTCGTAATTTTGGATTTCGGTCAAATGATGAGGATGACACATGAGATGGCACCTCATCTCCCAACTACCACACCACGTCATTGGGAGTGGATTGAGCCTTGACAGATTTAACATTAATCCCCTCTACAGTGGCGAGAGAAAGTGAGAGGGCGAATTATATATATTAACATCGCACAATAGAGGACAATTGGTGATGGATCTCCTAATTTTGAACCATGCTGAAGTGACGAGGATTACACCTGAGGAGGCATCTCACTGTCCTATCACACCACACCAACGGGAGAACATTGAACCATGGCCGATTTAAAGTCATCGAACTCCTCTATACGGCGAATCTTTAGTGGCACCAGGAAGCACTCAAAGGATCTTCAGTGTTATTAGGGGTCGAAATCGTGACACGTCAGATACGAGAGCGTGAACATGACTACTAGGCTACCCCGGCCTCTATCTGCCATTTAAAAATTTAATTCACACGGTATTTAAAAACCAATCAGTCAATTTGACTGGATTTCGACTTGAACAGTTTTTTGTCTTGTGGGAAGTAATTTATTTCCCATCATGACCAAAACATCAGACAGTGTTTATATTTAGAAATTATTGTTTTCGTTAGAAACTTTGTCATCATTACAGACTATGGGTAGAAGATTCCCTGTAATCAATCAACTAAGTTATGTGAACATTCACATATCTGGAGCGCCTGGATGTGGTGTGTGACAAGTTTAATTCAAAGTATCATTTCTTACAACGAACGAGATGTGTTGATACACAAAGAGCTTAATACAAACACCATGACATGCCAAGTTCCGTTTCAACTGGACAATTATGCCTTCGTATTTGTCACAGAATACAATAATACCCTCTCCAAACAGCGATGTAATACAACTTCAATACAGAGCAGATGTTGCTGTTTACTGTTACTCTTTCGATGATCCAAACAGTGTGGCCTTCATCACCGTACTTTTGACCGAAGGAGGGAGAAATGGAGAATGGCCAAGCATTTTAGTGAGGAACAAAGTGGATCTAAGAAAGGGATAGGAGCTTGGTAATCATTTTAATGCTAGTGGATCCTATTTTGTGTCCCAACTTAATGTGAAATGGGTAGCAGAAATTTTCCGCATCAGCTGGCTTATTGAGTGCTCAGCAGAAACAGGACAGTCTGTTGCGGAAGTATTTGAAGTTACTATAAAAAGTTTTTATGGGAGAAAGAATAAGAAAAAAATGCTAGACACATTTCTTAATAAATCGAAAGTGTGCCTCCACCCACGTTCTACTTATAATTTATTGAGTATCACAATGGCCTAAGAAAAGCGTTATTGAATGTCCTATGATAGGGGTGGACGATTACCGACGTGCGAAGATCTTTTATACTGCCCGCCAAGACGGTCAGACAATCCGCTTTGAACCGGGATTTCATCCCTGCATACAGTCAAAGGTTTGTTTTTCTAATAGTGAAATATAAAAAACGAAGTACCTGAAAGTGTTTTTACTTAGAGATCTGCAGAATTCGGAGGATGAGTTCACAAGACTTCAGGATTTGAAAAAAATTGAGCCTATAAATTCAATTTGCTCTCTTATCCCATGACTGATATAGCACCAGAAGATCTACAAATTGAACTTATTGACTTGAAGTCAGATCACTAGTGGGAAGAAAATGTTTAATAGGGTATGGGACTTTGACTCTTATAAATCTTTGTTCAAAATTGTTCTTTATATTTTAGTCCACGTATATTTGTGAAAAAAGTTTTTCTTGCATGAAGATCAGCAAGAGGGAATGTGGATAGAAGTTGGCTGACATTAACTTGCAGGTTGTAATGAGAATTTAAACGAGCAATCTCCTGTTTATAAGCAAATGTAGAAAAGTTTGATTAGGTACATTAGTCTCATTAAACTAATTCTAAAATTAGATATGTTTGCAGCTATAGACAATATAAATAAGCCCAATAAATTGAATAAAATTGCTGCTATTTTACTTAATTTAAATGTGTTCTTTTTTATACTGAATACAATCATTTTAAAAAGACGCGGCCTTCGGTATACTCTGCACCTATAATGTGGCTAGCGAGCCAAAACAAGTTGCCTCTCCCTGCCCTAGGATGATATAAACCAGGGGTCGGCAACCTTTCAGCTGTGGCGTGCCAAACCAACCTACCAACATGATTCAGCGTCCCAAGCAATAGCAAATATTTGAAACAATTTGATTCCCACGACAATACATGCAGAATTAGGAAAAATAGAGGTCAAAAATACTAATTTAATTATATGTTAATTATGTATCATTTTAAGATATTTATTGACATAAAAATAAACTTAAAATACAACTATTACTTCAATTCAAATACAAATGTTTAATGTGCACATAAATATGTATCTTTTTAGAATTTTTAAGGGAAAACTTAAAGTAAGACTGTTCTTCAATATAAATTAAAATTGTATACATATTATGCATTCCTAAAAATATTTATGAAACAAGGAAAAACAACATAAAGTATAAGTGTTCATGCAGCAAAGTTAAATAAAAAAAAATGATATTTTAATGCAAACTTTGTTCCTGCAGAGCTCTACTTAATGTCGCACTATCAGGGGTATAGTTCGTTACTTTCAATTTGACACAGGATTCAGAATATTCAGCAGTTAAACAATTTCTTAGTGGACTCAAAAATATATTTCATATGAGAAAAAAATGTTTTCACATAGATATGTGGAACCCAAAGCGGAAAGAAGGGCACATGCTATTTTTTTCAAACAATTAAATCTTTCTAGCAATGACATCTAGTAATTTAAAATAGCTGTTGATTTACTGCTAGAGTTATCTTACAAATTTTTCCGTAACTCCTTAAATTTTGTTTTCCATAAATATGAAGATGTTAATTCAATAAGTTCCTTTTCAAAATTATCAGTTTGCATCCACTCAAAAATTGACAAATCGAATGGGATTATTAATGGGTCTATTAAATCAGGTTTGATTAGAAAAGAAAATATAGGCATACAAGCTTCAGTCTTTGCATCTTTTAGAAAAATCCTTAAGTGCATCTGCGTAAGTTTGAAGTTCATCTTTGTCTACGGTTGATGTATTTGCAAGCGCTTTAACATTTGGGAAGTATTTGTAGGTACTAGTATTAATATCACGGGAAAATAGATTTAATTTTGTAGCAAAGCCATTCCAATATTCAAAGAGTTCAAGTACTGTTTGACTTTTCCCTTGCAATCCTAAGTTTAGCTCATTGAGATGTTTAGTTATATCTGTCAGAAACATCAATTTACATAACCATTCCTTGTCTAATTCCGGAAAATGTTCTCCCTTCTCATTAAGAAAAATTTTAAAGTGCTCCATGCATGACAAAAACTAATTCAAGACATTACCACGACTAAACCAACGGACATGACTGTACAAGGGAAGATCCCCATATTCACTTTCCATTTCTTCTAAAAGAGATTTAAATTGCCTGTGTACTAATGAAGATCGAGACACTATAAAATTAACTATTTTAACAACAGTATTCATTACAGAAATTAAGTGCTAGAACGAAATTTTGGCAACTAAACTTTCCTGATGTATTACGCAATGGAAGTTCAACATTTTATGTCCAATATGATTTTCAAAGAAGTTTGACAAATCCCCTTTCCTTGCCAACCATTGCAGGAGCGCCTCAGTAGTTACACAAAATATTTTATTTATATTAATATTTTTTCTTTCAAAATTATTTATAAATGAAAAAAGAATAAATATTCTGCCCTTTAGTTGTACCAGACAGAGGAATCATACTGCATAATTCTTCATAAATTCGATTTTTATTAAAATATCGTGCAATTACTGCAAGGCGTGCAACATCATTCACGTCTTTACTTTCATCAAGAACAATGCTAAATGCAACAGTTTCTTGTAAACCTGAATTTTGTTTCGCAGTTACATTTTCTGCCATTTGTGTTATTCTTCTTTCAACAGTTTGCGCAGAAGCAGGTATTTCTTGAATTCGGGATAATATTGTTTGCAAGTTAGGCAAATCGCTGAACAATATTTCAGCACTTTTTAAAAATGTGTCCTTTATATGTTCGCTATCTGTAAAAGGTTTTCCTTTGGCTGCTAAACAATGAGCAATGACGAAACTACATTCTGTCGCTTTTGGTTTGACTCCAATTGTTTGACACAAAAATGTAATTTCCTTTTTATATCCAGAAACAGCTCTTTCTAAAACTTCACATTTCTCATCAGAATTCTTAAATGTGGTCTGGTGTTTAGTTTGAAAATGTCTTTGTATACTTGACGTACGACATATGACACTTTCGCGACATAGCACACATACAGCGCGATCTTTTTGTTGTATGAATCCATATTCGTTAGTCCAAGAATCTTGGAAATCGCGAACATCAAGCTTTCTTTTTTTAGTCGCCATTTGATCCAATATGTAACTATTAACTGTCACAATAATGAAAAAACAATATACAAATTTTCACAATAAAACTAACACACAATGCGACAAAGTTAAAAGTAACCAAAAAACTACGTCGTGTATTAAACTATATTTAACTTTCCACTAAATTCATACTCAGTATTCGTATATCAGCGCGACTAATAGAAAACATAAAAAAAATGTGCTCTAATATCTATTTCTATTAGCTTAATTCACTCCAAAAGTAAAACAAAATAATTATGACTTCGTTGGCACAACACTCAAAAAATTATATTTGCTCTTAATGTTTAGTTAAAAAGGACTTTTGTTATGAAGTCTGATTCACTTGCCTAATTAACCCACAGCATTTATTTTTCGCCGAATTTATTTCCAAATTAAATATGTTGATAGAATAACTATTCTTGTTTAATATATTTACGATGGGGGAAAACGTCTGTTAAGCAGAATTTTGATTTATACCTAAGACATTTGTTTTTTTCTTTTTCCGTCGATGCCCAAACTTTTGGTGAGTAAAAGACAAACTACTTAGTACTTTTTTTTATCACAGAGCCCTGATGAATGATTCTTAATTTTGCAAGTATTGCTCAATATTTTTTTTATTTGTGTTGAATATTTAATGCTAATAGTAAGTCACATTTAAACAGAAGATGTTTTCTTTTACATACAGCACACAAGCTAACTACAAGCAAGCTGATTCAGCAGAATCGTTTTATGGCAGAGAATCGAAAGTGAAAAATAACCTTTATATAAAAATGTACGAGGGGATGAAAGGAGAGACAGAACAATGTAGCTTTATATATAGTATAAATCTTATAATTTTGTTGAGTGGTGGGGCGTGCCACTGGAAATTGATCCGCGTGCCACAGGTTGCCGACCCCTGATATAAACAATGCATATAAGACAACTGCATTCGTAATACTTCATAGCTTTGAATGAATTTGTAGTTTAAATTGAAGCCTATATTTTAAAGCGTATTACTAGAGTATAATGAATTATATTCGTAAAAATAAAATTTCGTAAAATATAACAAAGTTACGAACAATATAACTTTAAGATTTTATCTTTTGTTCCATGATATACGAAACATGAGTAATAGAAACGGAACTATTAACATAGAAGAGCTTTAATTCATGCAATCAGAATGGGATTGAAGGATATTTTGTACATTTCATAATATTAAGCTTTTGTTTGTTAAAAAATAGGAAATTTTGGATCCCAAATATTCGAATTTAATTAAAAATCTCAGCGTAATTTTTTTTTTTATAAATAAGCCTTAAATCTAATTTACAATGGATATTTTATTTTACTATCGTTGCATCTATACTTTAAAAAGATATTACAATTTGAATCGGATTTAATATCAGGGTAAAATGAATATTCCCCCCCCCCCTCCTGCATTTTAAGAGCATTATTTAATGAAAGCAACAAAAATTCGAATGTTTTTCATTTCTACAAGTTTACATCACTACAACAAAAACGCAAAAAGTTATTTTATTCTGAAAAATTTGATCAAGTTTTGGTTTGGAGCTTACATCTCTTGTGGTAGCCTGATTGACATGGTAATGCACTCGTGGCTAGCCTGTTACGAGTTCGAGCCCTGGTACGATTCAATTGGTTTCCCATAGTGCGGACATTAAGAGAGACCGAGTTTCTCAAACCTCGTATGGAAGGGGGAAGAAACCAAGAAGGACAAGAGTTCAGATACCTTCCCTTAGATTTTATTGTAGTTCAGGATCACATTGTCCATCGCCTATGGTTTTCTTGCAGTACCCGTATGGTATAGGTCGCGAAGTCGTGACTGGCATTGTGGATTCGATTCCTAGTGCTATTGAAGAGCCGCCATGTAGAGAGATGGATTACGCTAAAACTATCGTGGCTCAACATTCTCCAGTTGACATGGTGTGGAAATTAGGACAGGAAGAGGACAGTTGAGGTGTCGTCTTCGCTTGAACGAGCCTCCAAATTACGAGATCCATCGCCAATTAGCGCTCGTGTTGCTTTAAAATACGACGTTAATACAATCATTCATTTCTGGTGTCTTCATGTAGAGGAACTAATGGCGAGGCTTAAAGACCTCAAGTGGTGTGGAAGCTCTAAGTATGGGGTGCCAACTGAGGTATAGAACTCGTCACTTCAAATTTCTCTAGTGTAGCCTCAAAGTGCAACGTTAAAAAAAAATTCAAACTAACCTTTCTGTAGTTGACATTGCAAAATGAGCTTAAACGATAATTTAAAAAATCAATCAGTCAAGTGAAATAAATTTCGAACTAATATTTTATGCGCTTTCATCTTAACACAAATAATTTAATCCCATTTACAATCTCAACTGCAGGGAGTGTTTGTACTCGTACATTAATTTATTATTTTCATTCGAAACTTTTCGTCATTATAGATTAATGATTTTAGGTAGAAAATTTCCTGAAACACGTGGTAAATTAAGCGAAAATTCTCGTAATTGGAGCGCCTGGCTGCGACTATACTCATTTCATATCCCAGTTCGACGGGTGTTATATGGTACGAGACAGAGCAGCATGCCAAGGTTCATTTGAACTGGACAATCATCCTTTCATTGTTCGTATTTGGGAGATTTCAAGTACCTTTCCGCCAGACAGCGATATGATGCAACTTTTCTATTGCATAGACGTCGTTGTTTACTGTTACTCTATCGATAATCCTGACGGTTTGAAGGGCCTTGGTAGCATAGTGGTCAAGGTCAAGGATTCGTGGCCCGCACCCAGTACCACTGAAGACCCACCGTGTAGGGGCGCGATGCACGTTAAATCTGTCAAAAGCTCAAACGTTCTCACGTTGGTGTGGTAGTTAGGAGAGAGCGGTGCCAGTTCAGGTGTCGTCCTCGTCACTTGACCATGGCTCAAAATTACGAAGTCCATCACCAAAGCCTTCGTGTAGCTAGGTGAAGAGTGCGACGTCCTCACTCACTCGACGGTATAATAGTTATTGCGAAACTTTTGGGCAAAAGGTTGAATGTTGGCATATTTCCAAGCGTTCTAGTGGAGAATAAAGTAGATCTGAGAAATCTATTGGATACTGTTAATCTCTGGAATGAGGAAAATTTTTCTTTTCTACCGCAAGTGAGTGAGTAAGTATTAACATCGCAATTTTCAGCTACACGACGACTTTGGCGACGGACCTCGTAATTTTGAACCATGGTCAAGTGACGAGGGCGACACCTGAGTTGGCACCCACCTCTCCAAACTACTACACCACACCAGCAAGAGGAAGTTTGAGCTCTCGACAGATTAAACGTGCATCGCTCCTCTACGAGGTGGTCTTTAGTGGTTCTAGCTCGAACTCATGACAAGCCACAGCCTTGAGTCCGTTACCTTGACCACCAGGCTACCGCGGCCACTTCTTTTGTATCGCACTTTGAAGCCTTGATAATATCAGAAATGTTTGGCATTAGTTGGTTTGTTGAGTGTTCAGCGGAGATAGGGCATTCGGTTCAGGAAGCATTTGAAGTTGCATCGTAGAGTTTTCATGGGAGAAAAGGCAAGGCCACCGTTTGGTCTCTTTTACGATATTCTAAGCGTCCTAATGATGTATTCAGTTTGTGAACCCCTATTAGGAAGTGAATAAAGATATTTTAAGTGGATACAAAGTTGATATTTATAGTCTTTAAACATTCATTTAAATACAACAGATTTTTTTAAACATTTTTATAGAACAAAAACCTTATTTACCAAAGCGCGTGCGTTGTACATTAAATATTACTTGTTTTAAACTAAACAGATTTTTTATGTATTTGTATATGCATGAAAACATATTCCATTTAATATTTAGTATAACATGCAACTCAAATTCATAATCGGAAAGTTGAACATTTTTGTATGACTTGTAAGATAGTGTAATTGGTAAGACTTGGAATAATAATCGTTTTTATTTGTTAAATTATTTTTTCCCTCTACAGAAGCCCTGATGGAAGTACATTTTGTAATAACTCTGCCATTTTTTAAGTAATAAGACATTTGTATTATATATTTTTTCTCGTATAATTATACAGGTTGGTCCCGAATTCATGGTACAAATTTTAAGGTTACAGGTACAAGACATTGTAACAATCACACACACACACATTTAATGTATAGGAATGTATAGGCGCAAGTAACGTGGTGAGGCACAAACACAAAAATGCGACTAAAGGAAAGGCAAAGTGTTTAGTGAAAGCGTCGACATGTATAAAATTTACAATAACAGTTCAGCACATGAGCTATGAAGTCCATCTGCAGGGCACATTGCGGTACCATCCGCTGGCGGAGAAGAGAGTCTGCAGGATTCAAAGCTTGTACTTGCTGAAAATGGAAGAGGTGCAAGCGATTTTCGTTTAACACTGTACAAACGTTCTAATGACTCACACTTATGTGATGAGCAACAGCTCTTGTACTTGACTCGGATCTACCAGCCACAACGTTCAAGATGCTTTCTTCCAAGCTTGGACTGTGTACAGCTCTTCGTCGACCAGCATTATGCCTGGTGACGTAAAACGAACGTGTTTCACGAAGTTGACGATGTAACAGCTGAAAAGTTCTGTGATTCGGCATTCGTCGATGAGGAAACTGCGCGCGATACATTCGTAGTGCAGCTGTGCCGTTACCATTTACACGGCCGTACATGTCTGCATTTTCGGCATACGTTAAGTCTCTAATCGTAGACGTCAGCACAATTGCGAATGATGTTTTTCCTTACTGAGATGCATCATGCTGAACTGCGGCTAAACATGCCCCCTACTGGCAACGCAACCAACCGATAACTCTATTTCTCTTTCCTTTTATTTCCCCTGTTTGCGCTTTACCGTTTCACTTGCGCCCATACAATTCTATACCCTTAAAGTTTGTACCATGCATTCGGGACCACCCTGTATAGTTCAGAGTGCATTTATATATCAACTATTTCCAAACTAAAATGGAATTTGTAAAATAATTAAAGGTTAAGGCTCTGATAATCTTCCATTTATGTGCAAACTTTTATACTCACCGATAAAGTAAGCGTATTATATAGTTAAATCTTGATTATAACTTACAGTATTAAAAAGTAACATGTAGTACTTGTGGAAATTATATGATGTGGAGTTGGAATGCGATAACTTTCAAAATAACTAACACATATATTAACACAAAGGAAATTAAAAGCCAAAATTGAAATCTTTACTGTAGAAATTCCAAGTTATATATCCCTTTCGAAATTACTGCAATATCCATTACAATTGGTTAAAAAAACAATTAGTTTACACAAAGTTGCTATACAAATATGTGTAAGGAGAAATCATTTAATCACTAAACGAATAGAAAAATACATTTATTTTTGCTCATAAGCAAAATAAATCAATATTTACAAATAGATAATAATGAAATTCGCATAACTATACTCATCGTTCTTAAGCTAAGGAATGCAGGTTGCGTCAGAGTCCTGTTATTTATATAAGAAAATGCTTCTCCAATTCACGCATATACATTTTTGACAACAACTTATCGTAGTAGTATTTATTTTCATGTTGAACAATTATGAATGTAGTAATTCGAAACGTAAAATAGTTCTCAGTGTACGATTAATAAAATAGTGCTGAAATTGCAATTAAAATTCTATGTGAAACTTTGCTTCTCGAGGTCTTCATGACTTGAGTTCCAAGTCAGTTCGTTTCTCAACTGTAAGTGGAAGTTCATTGACGGTGAGAAAAATCGCACCTTTCTTGTACTCCAGGGGAACCTAGAGTAGAGAAAGTATCACAATAAATAGGTTTCTCGCAAGTTTAAGGAAAATCATGCCATATAATTTACTTTTGTTGTAACAAATGCCACCTGTCTGATGATGCCAGATTGAGGCCCACGAAATTCATCGCGTCAAAGGGCTAGATACACGCCTGTCGTTAGCCGTAGATTTGAGCACCTTACAGGGGACAGGACGTCCTTGCCTCGGTTCTACCCCAATTTTGAGAGAGAACACCCTAGAGGTGGTCAGGGGTGTCCCACCTCTCTTCCCCTTCCCGACACTGAGATACTCAAACAAATTTACTGCCTTAAAAATACCCGTGGGGTGCCTCTAAATATGTAATATGGCTTAGGAATATTTTCTGCTTTTAACTCTTGTATCATGTCCTATGATGGCCCTCGTGTTTCTTTATAGTAATGTGTTAACACTCTCTCTATACCCTCTTTATCTCCTTTCGTGCGTTTACAGAAGTTTCAATTGGCTACGAATAAATATTTTCTTGTCAATTTACGGCCTTCGTGATTTATAACTTTTGCCGAGTTCATGTCTCTAAAGACACCCCATGGAAAGAGTGCCAAAATTCAAGAGTCGTCCTCGTTACTTGATTGTGGTTCCAAATTACGAGTTATGTACTTTTTAATTCTCATGCTACTTCAGTGAGAGAGTGATTATTAACTTAGTACTATTCAGCTATATACTTGAGGTCTTTCGGTGATGGACCTTGTAATTTTCAACCATGGTCAAGTGGCGAGGACGATACCAGAGCTGGCATCTCCTCTTCTAACTTCCACATCAAACCAACGGGAGGACACTTGAACATCGCCCCCCTAAAAGGGGGATTTTAAGTGGTGCTGGGTTTGAACTCATGACAAGCCACAGCAACGAGTCCGTTACCTTGACCACTAGGCTACCACGGCCACTTCTTTTGTATCGCACTTAGAAGCAATGATAATATCAGAAATGTTTGGCATCAGTTGGTTTGTTGAGTGCTCAGCTGAGAAGGTGGGTCTTCAGCGGAACAAGGCTCGTACTCATGACACGCATGCTACGAATTCGATACCTTGACACTAGTCTAACGCGACCACTCATGCTACTTTAGAGTGCGTCAAGGGACCAAGGTAGCCTAGTGGTCAAGGTATTGGATCGTGGCTTGTCATGAGCTCGATCCCATTACTACTAAAGACCCGCCGTGTAGGAGGTGATGCACATTACATCTGTCGACGTATTAAACGTCCTCCCGTTTGTGTGGTAGTTAGGTGAGAGGTGTCAGCTCAGGTGTCATTCCTTGACCATGGTTCCAAATTACGAGGTCCGTCGCCAAAATCCCTCGTGTCGCTGAACAGTGCGACGTTAACATTCACTCACTCACTCAGAGTGCGTCGATAACGATTAATCAGTGATATACAAGTTTCGGGTATAATCTGAGCAAATAGAACCCTTGAACAAATAATACTAGCTGCAAATATCTTTAAACCCTAACGGTTTGATCCTATTTTTTTCTCTAAGCAAGATATTTAGATTGGCAAAAATTATTGTACTTACGTATTACACCGTTAACAAATTTCGCTTCGTTGATGACTTTGCCAAATGTCATCATTGCACGCGTCAACAAGATTACTATGTTTGTATATACGTGAGAACAGTTTTCTACTATTGGCTGCATATCTTGGCCTTTGGCGGCGTCTTTTTGTTTGACGAATTAGTCAACGTTATAATATAAGTTCCTAAAATACTTAATAAAAGTGACATTCCGCTGTGTAATGTTTTCGATTTTTTAAAATTATCTCCGGAAGCGCACTTAAAAGTGTGAGTAGAAATTAATTCAAAGAATTCAAATGTCAAGTCACTGATTTATTTTAAAGGTAAAGTGGTGCTCAGCTAATCTACCATTGGATACTGCTTTCTTTTGGCACATTTCATCTTCGAAGCCACTAGCTGAATTGTTGGAAATTATATGAAAATGTTTCGTGGGATTCAAGACTTATAGAATGTAGACCATTTTTAATGGGAAACAATTTACATTATGTTTTCAAAAACGTTTAGACTGCTAAAATTTTCACTTTTTAAAACGAGAGAGCATTAAGATTAATTTTTTTTCTAATGCGGCTGTGGACTAGTATTTAACCACTGCAGACCTAGTACATTCTACGGGAGCTGGTATTTCTTTTTAGTCCAGCACCATATAAGTGGTATTCTAACCACCGCAAGTAATTTTGACGCTCAGTTTGCTCCCCAGAAGGAGGAACTTGAGCTTTGACAATGCAAAACCATATCAAGATCAAACAGGCACTCACAGGATCTTTTACATGCCGCATAATCATAAGGCATCGATTCTGTCAATTTTCTGCATCATGAAAATCCACCAACTTGGCCTGGGTCAAATCCACAAACTTAAGCGAATAAGCCCAATGCCAAGCCACCCACCCGGCATAAAGATTAAAATACACTTTTTAATATTTCAAATGGGTTAAAAGTATTTAGATATATCATCAACAAATTTTATGTCTCAGTTTTCACAAATGTCAAGTTAGTTGAATTCAACGTTTCAGAAAAATTAACACAAACGTTAACTAAATATAACAAATAGTCACGCAACGACGAATGTAGATATACTCCTGAGCGATATGATAGCTTGGTAGTTGAGTCGCTGGATTAATACGGATATCATAAATTCCCTTTTTTTTTGTACGCTGATGAAATGCATGATTTATCAATGCACAAAATGCAAGATCAACAACTAACCAAGTTTTGCTTTACCTTAGTGGTGGTGTGTGGTTTCAGCCTGTAGTGTCTCAAAAGGTTAGCCAAGCATATCTTGATCTCCAGCAGAGCGAAGCGCATGCCCAAACAGTTCCGGGGGCCAGCACCGAAAGGAAGGTAAGCATACTGGGGATGCTTCGGCTCATACCCTTCCATGAACCTAAATAATAATTGCACATCTAAGCGAGATAAAACATAAGGTTACTGTAAAATGTCTATTTTTAATTAACCTTTGAAAACTGCTTCATAGCATCTCTCTTCACAAAATTTGATTCGTTTTAAAAATTAAGTACATTGAATAACTGAAGTAAATCCTTACGTTTCAGAAAATTTTTATGTTTGCATAATAAAGATTATATGTATATGTATGAAATTGAAACATACTGATGTGTCCACTTATAAAGAGAGTTTCAACGATTCTGTAACGGAAAAAAAACTTACCTCTCGGGATTAAATGTATCAGGGTCAGGAAAAAATTCTGGATCGTAGTGCATGGCGTAAAACAGGAAAACTACACGCATTTCTTTCTCTATCACAATACCCGTGTCCCCAAGTTTGTATTCTTCTACGGCTGTCCTTTCACCCCTGAAAGTTACAAGAATATAGTAAATGTGATGGCTTCGTAAACCTTTTGTAGTAGTCAATCTCGTTTTTATATTAATTTGATATCCATTTTGAATCAAAACCCTAATTTTTTATCACTGCATTTAGTCTAAGAGCCAGATTTGTTCAAAAGAAATATATTTTCAAACTATGATCCATTTTTTTTGTTGTAAAATTATTGAAAAAACTGACTGGTTATGTTCCCGATTGTATTGCCGTTGATTTTACTGACAAATTCCATTGTCGAATCTAACTATAGTGCCGTAGGGACTGGGTTCGGATCCCGTAGAAGGCATGGATGTTTGTGTTGTAATCTTTCCCCTTTGTGTTGTAAGCCCCCGTGTGATACATTGTGTTGTCCAAGGGGATTCTAAATGTTCTCAATAAAAAGAAATTCCATTGTCATTTCCATTAAAAAAAGATAGATAACTGTGAGGAATAACTGAAGATTTCTTCCCGTTAAATTGAATTGAGCTCATGTGAATTATGATGCGAAAAAATCACAAGAGAAAGAAACGTTAGTCGAGAAGATTGGGTTTTAATCACGCCTGAAAGTATGAGGACCGTCGCCAGTAGCCCTCGCATTGCTTTATACGTCTTTCAAGATGTTTTCATCGTCACGTTGGTTTGATTTAATATGACTTTTGATGAACGTCGCACATTGAAGCAACATGCCACATCATAATGAACCGGTCACGTGATGAGGACGGTGCCTAAGCTGCACCTTACTCTCCAAGCTTCCACATCACGCCAACGTGAGAATTTGAACCTCGATAGATTTAATATGCATCAGCTCCACTGCACGGTAGGTCATGGCCGTGGTAGCCTAGTGGTCATGATAGCGAACTCGTGGACGCTGTGTCAAGAGTTCGAGCTCAAGCGCTACAGAAGACACGCCAAGTTGAGGGGCTAATGCACGTTAAATTTATCGTGGCTTACTGTCTTCTAGTTAATAGCGTGAGGTAGTTTGGAAAGAAGGTGCATCTTGGAAGTCGTTCTCGTCAGTTGAACTAAGGTTCAAAACCGCGTCCGTGAGTAACAGTTCTCGTGTTGCTTTAAAGTGCGATATTAATAAATAGTCACTACATGGTGGGTCTTCAGTGGCACTAGGTGGCCAAGTGGTCTAGGCATCGGATCATGGCTAGCGTGTCATGAGTTCGATACCAGTACCACTAAAGATCCGCCGTGTAGGGGAGCGATGCACGTTAAATCTGTCAAGAGCTCAAACGTCCTCCCGTTGGTGTGGTGGTTAGTTAGGAGAGGGGTGCCAGCTCAGGTGTCGTCCGCGTCACTTCAACATGGTTCAAAATTACGTGGACCGTCGCCAAAAGCCCTCGTGTTGCTAATCAGTGCGACGTTAATATTCACTCACTCAATCATTCAGTGGCACTAGAACCTAAACCCGCGATTCGGTATTTCTGGTCATGAGTTCACGAACATAACCCTGAAAAAGGCAGCTTATTTTATAACATACTCTACTCATTTCCACCTGAATCAATATTTTTAGTGTAAAATGTGTATTCCATATTTCATCTCGTACGATATAATGGTAAATAAGTTATTATTTTTTGGATCTTACAGGGAAAGTGATGTAATTATTTATGTTGTAAATGGTTTCTAATGTTTTTTAAAGTAGTTAAAGTGTATTTTTCAGTTAAAATACATCACGAATTCACAAGGAATTCGGTATATTTTTCCATCTGAAAAAAAAAAGGATTTCAGTTTAGAACAACTTTTTTTGATAACAGGCAAAAATATTCTTAATTCAAAATTTCAAATAATGCATGTCTTTGCTATATTTTAAAGATTTTTCAATGCAAATTGCTGGTAGCGAAAATCCAGAAGACAGATGTATAGTTTTAAAACATTTCATAAAAAATTAGTAGAACAACAAGATATAGTAAATGAATTTATATTAATTCCCATAACGTAATAATTAAAAAAAAAGAATAAATTTTCTTCTAAATTTTCGATAGAACTACATTCTTTTGCTTACGATAGAGTAAAATTTTTAGTACAAATAAGAATATACATAAAACAGAATTATTGACTGAACCGAATACCGTTATTTTTGGTGGAACGAAAACCAGAATTGAACTGATATATATATTTCTAATTGAACAAGAATGAAAAAATGTACTGTTTCGAGCCTTGATTTAAATATACCTTTTATTCACACTGTGAAGGGAGCTCTTTTCAGAGTGAAATTCAGATAATCAAAACGTGACTAAAATAAGTCGCTTATTTTAATATTTAAGTGAAAAACACCCTTGGCCTACCATAAAGGATGTATTAGACGTGTAATTGTTTCAATAAAGTTTGTGTAGTCGTAACACTTACTGTCGTTTAGATTTGCAGTAGTGTTTCATGGAGACGTTGAACTGACGATGGAAGAAATGAATCATACCGTAAACTTTAGTTCTAATAAATCCCTAAGATTGATAATTGGACCAATAATGCAGGCTTTTTAATGACAATTTCATGCAGGAAGATGAGTTTGTATGTTCCCTGAACCAATTCTGAATATTTTTACACTTGATGTATCTTGGCAGTGTCATCCGGAAGTATTCAAGTTCCATCGGGAAAGTCCATTGATAGAATGATTTGGTCATTAAACACGTTTAATTAACCCAGTAATGTCCTTTTGTCTCATACTGTTGCAGATTTTAGATTAGACCCATTGAACCAACGATTCGTGAGGTTCCTTTCTGTCCTGACACCCAAATCGTTCTGGAATAGACTTATGTGTGATTGTGTTTGGTCTATAAATTTTAGTGTATTTTGCTTTTAAGTCAATACAGGCGAAAAACACACATATTTATTATTGTCGAGAATGGCAAGACCCACTTGTGATTCCCAGCCTTTAGCCCAGTCATCTTAGTCAAAAAAAAAGGGTCAACTGCGGAATGAGAGATAATACGCTGAAAACTTGTATAGACCTTTATTTTATTTATTTTTTTTTTATTTTTATTTTTTTAACATTTATAAACCCCGTGCACCACCGAACGTATAACACGGGGGTAAACAACACAGACAGAAGAAAGGATTACAACACAAACATCCTTGCCTTCTCCGGGATTCGAACAGACCTTTATTTTGTCACTCTAAATGTTGCTTCAGAAGTCTCATAAAATCTCGTGTCCGCGTCTTAAGATATTCAAGGTCAAAGGTCAAAAAATCGGTTTTTTTTTTGCAATTATCTCGTTTTCTATGGCATTAAAGCTATTTTTAATTATTATAAATATTGTAGAGAATAAAATTTTCTATAACTTTAACTGAAATATTTTTTTATACATCAAACCGTTTTGAAATAGAGGGCGCTAAACGAGCGATGGTTGGCTATCTACAGCAAAGTGCAAGGTCAACAGTTAGTCACGGGATATAATACGCCGTATAAAGTCTATAAACCTTAAAAATATATATAGTTACGAACAATTGGCATTTTTTATTAATTATTACATTACATTTAGTAATAGGTTTCATTAATCAAGTATATTTTTTAATACTCCGCATCTGTTCGTGTAATTGAAAAACAGTTAACTGAAACTATAGACTTACTTTAATTGTATTTTAATACATGCTAATTACATTTTAAGAAGAAAAACGAAATACAACTTGTTTGAAATGTATAAACCTTTAAATTTGTTTCCTTCTGTGCAGATTATGCCTAGACCTGCTGACCCCTATTGATAGCTTAGTTACCTCAAAGAAAACATGATCTAAGCATAAAATTTTTTTTTAATGTATCATGTTTTTATAATGAACTAAAAAGCATATTTTCATGCATTGTCATCCCCTTCTAAGCTATGGTCCAAATTTCAAGTCTCTAGCTCATCAGGAAGTTAATTTAAAATCTATTACAAAATTCCACCCGGACAGACGTAATAAAAACATGGTAAAATACTCAAATAAAGGAGCGTCTCCCTCAATTTCCAATGGACTGTTGTTTGTTAAAATCTCTCGTCTCAATTCGACTCTTCTCTCGTTGGAGTCTAAGGATACACTGAATGTTTATGAGCGCTAGAGGGCGCTTTACATTTATACATGTACATTCTTATACACACCTAATATACGAACGTTTAATTAATTTATAGCTAGTTGATGGACACATGTTTAGCTAAATAATAAAGACCGATTTCCTTTTCAACAATTCAGTTTCTACTAGCCACGTTTATTCGTTAGTTTAAAATTGTACGTAAAATTTTGAGAGTTATGTCTGATTTATGTTTTATTTGTAATTAATCACTATCACAAGGTTATCCTGTTAATGTAGTGCGTGGTTTAAAAACTTTGAGAGCAGCAAGTATCGAACAAAAGGATGGTCACATTGATTTTTTAAATTCTTCAACCTCCGTGAAAGTACATACCGAGTACCGAAAAGTGTACATTAGTAAAAATTCTATTGCAGCAGCATTGAAACGACGCATTGAAAACAGTGAACCTTTATCATCACCTAGTGTCCCTCGTAAAAGAAGAAATGAAGCGTTTGATTTCCAAAAGCTCTGTTTATTTTGTGGTCAAGTAGCTGATGAAGCAACAGAAACTAAAAAAAAAAAGAGAAGTACAGGCGCAAGATCAGTAAATTGAGCACTCTTGAGTTTAAAGACAATGTTTTGAAAAAAGCAGAAGAACGTGGTGATTCTATAGGAGAATTTGTGAAAGATCGTATACTTTTTGAGTATGATTTGATCGCTCCTGAAGCAAAATATCATACTTCTGCTACACTAATTTCTTAAATCAGCTACCATCTACTGAAAAGAAGTCTCGCCAAGATAGTCAAGTCTCAGAAGCTATGGAAGAGATTTTTAATTACATCGAAAATCACGACGATTCCCAATTTACATTGAAAGAGCTCATCGATGTCCTGATGGGGTATGTACCAGATGATAAAACTATATTTGCGAGACTTCAACAAAAATATTTGATGAATATAATAATTACAACAAAAGTAAGATCTTTTACAATCATATCTTTTCGTGATACACAAGCTAATATATTATCAAAAGCTTGGTATGATAATAAAAAAGGGATCCCGAAGAAGAACGGCTGCGAATTGTAGAAGCTGTAGCAGCTATTATTCGTGAAGACATTCGGTCATCTGTCGTTGAAACGAAGTCTTATCCACCTCCAAGTAAAATGTTGGATGATGTAAATCAAGATATACCAAAAAGTTTATTGCATTTCTTACAAGAAGTCATAATGAAAAACAGAAAAGGAAAAATAGCTTATTTAAAAACAAAATGCACGTCAATAAGTCATGCAATAATGGCTGCATTACGAGAACGATCATTTTCATCATAGCTACTATTAAGCCTTTCTGTGTTTTTTCATAGAAGATATGGATCTAAAAGGCTAATAGATGTGTTACATAGCTTCGGTTTTGCAGCTTCGTATTGTAATACTGTACAGTACGAAATTTCAGCAGTTTACCATCCACAGCCTCGTATTTTATCCTCGGAATCAGGGGCGCTAGTACAATATGTTGGGGACAATGCTGATATAAATGTCCATACTCTTAATGGTAATAATACTCTCCATGTTATGGGGATGATTAAGATTGTTACTCCAAAAGATGCTGTTCTTTACAATGACCGTATACAAAAATGTACAACAAAACGATGTGCAAAAGAGTTAGCAGCAATATCACACGTGTCTCTTCTAGCATATGAAAAACCAATTGTACCTGGATATAGCAAAATTCAAGTCAAAAATCTACATGGTGATAAAGCATTAACAGAAAAGAATTTAAACGGTATTGATTTTTTGTGGTTATACGGAAAGTGGAAGAATATTTCATCATTAGCTGAGTGGAATGGCTTTCTCGAACAGCTCTTACTAAAAATAATAAGGATTTTTCTACTTCTCAGGTCATGTTTCTTCCTTTTATTGATCATCCTGCCAGTAACGTAGACACAATTTATACTACTTAACATTGCACTGCAAATATTGCCAAGTTACAGGGCCAAAAAACGTGTTTAATTACTTTTGATCAACCTCTCTACTCTAAAGCACGTGAAATAGTAGCTGCGTCGGATGCTAACTCAGAATTATGTAAGATAGTTGTTAAATTAAGAGGATTTCACACACACACATGTGCTCATGTCCTTTCTTGGATCGATTGGACATATAATGGACGGAAGTGGACTCAAAGAAGCTCTAGGTAAAATATATGCTACGAATTCAGTCGACAAAATGTTGAATGGTCGTGCTTATTCAAAAAGTATCAGAGGCCATACATTGTTACGGCTTGTATTGTCAATGATAATCTTCGAAGACATGAAGATTGAAGATTGTGTGTTAAATGAGTTAACTGAACAAATCAATTGCCAAAATGTTTCCTATGAAGGCACTGAAGGGTGTGTAGGCAACTCAAACTTATTTATTGATCAATTTCAGAATAAACTGAATAAATTAAAAGCTCGAGGTCCTACAGCACAATTATGGGTACAATATTTCGAAATGGTATTAGTAGCACTCGACTTTATTCGCGCTGAAAGACTGGGACTTTTCCAAGAAGATCTTAATGTTGTACGAAGAATGCTGCCCTATTTTCATGCTAGTGGTCATTTTTCATATGCGAAGTCTACACATTTATATCTTCAAGATATGAACGATTTAGAAAATAAAATGGATGGACAGACTTTTAAGAACTTTAAAAATGGATTCTTCACCATGAAACGAACAGAGAAATTTAATTCTGGTACATGGACAGATATGGTTATCGAACAAAGTCTAATGAAATCTATGAAAACAGAAGGGGGAGTATCTCCTGATCGAAATACGCAAGAAAGTGTTTTATGTAAATGGGTGTTTGCTATGTACGCTACAAATACATTTTGTGACGAGATGGAGAAGTTTTGTACCATTTCTTTAGACTCTACTGAACAACACGTTGATGCTAAGGATTCAAGAGTAAAAAGAGATAATACTGATGTAAGTAAACTATTTGAATGGCTTACACTTCATAATCCCTTTCCAAATACACAACAATTGGTATCTTTAGCTTCTGTAACAGTTGGAAATAATCAAATTAACTGTCATAAAGCCCATGAAATCGGATTACAATCACTGGTGAAGATAACTGGTTTAAAATTTAATAAAATAAAGTTAAAACGATCCGATAAGGTTTTACCGCTTTCGATTGTCAACTAATCTGTCAAAATTAACGGTTGTAGAGTTTCAATTGATCCATTGCTACTCTTCCAAAGAATAACTGTAAGCAAACAGTTTGAACGTAATCTTGTAGAATATCTCCAATATGAACTAAGTCCATATCCATCAACTTTATTTGAAAATGAGGGCATGAGAAAAGCCACGAAAGCGAGATTATATGACAATATGACTCCTGTATATTTTGACCTCGATGAAAATAATGTAACATACATTATCGATGGTGGGTTTCTTTTGCATCGCATCGTATGGAGTAAAGATGATACTTTTTCAATAATTTTAGATAAATACGTAAAATATTTACAAAAACATTATGGTTCTGAAATTGTAGTTGTATTTGATGGATACTCGGACTGTAACAAAAACATAAAAGCAATGGAACAGCTAAGAACTGCTGCTTTATCAAAATCGAATGATGTTTGTTTCGACGAAACAATGATAGTATCAATTAGCCAAGAGAAATTTTTGCCGAATCGATGTAATAAAAAAAGTTTTATTAACATGTTGATTGGGAAATTAGAATCTGTTGATATCACGATAAAACAGTCCAAAGATGATGCAGATGTTCTTATCGTAGAAACAGCTATTGGAGAATCGGAACATCACAGGACTGCCGTCATAGTAGGAGAAGATATTGATTTGCTCGTCATTTTAATTGGACGTACTCAAGCGCATCAAAAAGAAGAGTTCTTTAAAAAAGTTGGCAAAGAGAATGTTAAAACTCAAATATACTCTTCCAAAAGTTTTGATAAATATCCTCATTATAAAAAGCACATTTTGTTTCTGCACGCATTTAGTGGCTGTGATACAACATCTGCATTTTTTAAAAAAAGGGAAAAAACTTTCATTAGAATCTTCCGAACTTGGATCAACTAGCTCAAGTATTCCAAGAAGGAAACTGTCCTGTACAAACATTACATGAAAATGGATTACGAGTCTTGTTGGCGATATACAATGCTCCAAAATCTGAGAACAATATTGATAATCTACGATACACACACACACACACACACACACACACACACACACACACACACACACACACACACACACACACACCACACACACACACACACACACACACACACACACACACACACCCACACACACCACACACACACACCACACACACACACACACACACACACACACACACACACACACACACACACACACCACCACACACACACACACACACACACACACACACACACACACACACACACACACACACACACTCTCTCTCTCTATTCATCAAGTCAACAAAGCTCTCATGCAGTTATCCAATCTTCCACCAACAAGTGCAGCGGCTCAACAACACATTAGCCTTGTATATTATCAAGTTCAAACTTGGCTAGGGAATGATTTAGAACCCCAGGAATGGGGTTGGATTCTGTGGAATGAATTCTTGGAGCCAATTACGACAATACTACCGCCTGCTCCAGATGAATTACTCAATACCATATTTTGCAACTGCAAAAATGGTTGTGGTTCACGCTGTGGATGTAGGAAATCGGGGTTGCAATGTTCTTCAGCTTGTGGCCAGTGTAATGGGCAAGCTTGCTTCAATGCTTCACGATACGAGAGCGATCTCGATGAAGATTGTACTTTTGATTCCGAAATCCTTCAAGATTTGGAGAAAAATATCATTGACAACGAAAATAATGAGAATGAATTGCAAATTTTCGAGTGATCGAAAGACAATGAAGAATAAGAGGTAAAAAATTAACATTCATGTTCGTCTTATAATTAAAATTTTTGTAAAACCTCTTTACATCCGAATTTCAATTGTAATAATTGTATAAAATGTTAAGTAAAAAATATAATTAAAAATTACTTACTTTATTTTTTTCTACTTTAAATGTAACTAATATATATAATCTATAAAAATAAATAAAATGGAAGTGTCTGTTTGTAATGTCAAATTAGCAGCTTTTTACTTAATGCACTAAAAGTATATACGGTACTCATAACAAAAAACCAAATTTTAAAATTTTTGTCTGTCTGTCTGTTTGTTCCGGCTAATCTCGGAAACGGCTGGTGCGATTTTAAAAATTCTTTCACTAATGGAAAGCTACATTAACGGGGAGTAACATAGGTTATATTTTATTCCCGTATTCTTACGGGAACGGAAACTATACGGGTGAACGTGAAACTGAATGCCAAGATGAACGCCAAATTGAACGCCAAGCTGAGCTAATGAAGTCGTTGTTTTGGTTACTGGCGACCGATGCTCTTCATGAGACATAATAGTGTTACGCGCACATGATAATACGCTGACACGTGCCATAATTTTTTTTATGATAGTTATCTCTCTGTTCAGTTAAGTAGAGCATCGGCTGTTTGGGATGCACTTTCAAAAATAATAAATCAAGGCTTCATAAGCAAAAAGCAATGCAAGAAACAAAAAATTGATAAGTTTTACGGTTAGTTTTAATCCTTTCTTTTTTTTATTTACATTTTTAGTCACATTTAAACAATAGTTATTATAATCCCAATCTATATCTATACAAATAAATAAAATTGAAGTGTCTGTTTGTAATTTCAAATTAGCAGCAATTGTTTGCGGGGGCGGGGGCTTAAGGGGCGTTAGAAATTCCGATTTTTAAGTTATTAGACGTACAGTCTTGAAACTTAGTAAGTAGATTCCTCTCATAGGGTAGAGATACGCTACAAAATGGGTTTCGTGAAAATTGCCCTCAAGTGGCGTTGCGGGACTTAAGGGGCGTTATAGATAATTATTTCCATTTTTAAACTATTAGACGCACAGTCTTTATATTTAATAAGTAGATTTCTTTTATAGAGTAGAGATCAGCTATAAGAAGGTTTTGTGAAAACAAACCACTAAAATGGCGTTTAGTGGCGTACTAGATAAATATTTTCGTTTTTAAACTACTTCACCTCCCTGCTTGAAAATTGGTAGGAATGTTTCTTTCATGGAGTAAATATCCGCTACAAAACAGGTTTGGGAAAAATTGACCCCCAAGGGGTGTTGCGGGGGGTTAAGGGCAGATATAAATAAATATTTCTTTTTTTAAACTATTAGACTCATAGTCTTGAAATTTGGTTAGCAGATTCCTCTCATAGGATAGAAATACACTGCAAAATGTGTTTTGTGAAAATCGACCCCTAGGTGGTGTTGCGGGGGTTCAAGGGGCGTTATTGATAATTTTTTTGCATTTTTAATTAATTGGACGCACAGTCTTCAAATTTTGCTAAGCAGATTCCTTTCATAGAGTGCAATTCCCCTACAAAATGGGTTTTGTGAAAACAGACCCAGAAGTGGCTTTGCGGGGGCTCAAGTGGCGTTATAGACAATTATCCCCATTTTTAAACTGTTCGACGTACAGTCTTGAAATTTGATAAGCAGATTCCTTTCGTAAAGTAGAGAACCGCTACAAAATGGGTTTCGCGAATATCAACTACCAAGTTTAATTTCGGGAGATTAAGAGGCGTAATCGATAAATATTTCCATTTTTAAACTACTTGATCATCCTGCTTGAAAATTGGTAAGCATGTTCCTTTCATGAAATAGAGTTCCTCTAACAAAGAGTAAAATGAAAATTGACCCCTAAAGATGTTTGCGAGGGGTCAAGAGGAGTTACAGAAAAAAAATCCTGTTTTTAATTGTTAGACCCATATACTTGAAATTTGTTAAGCATGTTTCTTTTGTTGAATAGGGATCCACTAAGAATAAATTTTAAGCAAATCAAGTTCTGGGGGGTTGCAGGGGGTTACTGGGACGTATTGACAAAAAAATTACCTTTTTCGAGCTACAAGGACTATAGTAATGAAATTTGGTTTGCATTTTTCTTTTGTTGAGTTGAAATCCGCTAAGAGCGGTTATTTTGGAAAACGGCTCTCAACGGGATTACGGGGATATTGATAGTAAAACTTGTTTTTTTTTCTGTTAGATTTAGACTTGAAATTTGGCTTGCATGTCCAATTTACGGAGTAGAGATCCACCGAAAATTGGTTTTGCGGGAATACACTTGGTTTTTGGGTTACGAAAGAGCAAACATCATTCTATGCTTCAATTTTAGAGATTTTTAGAAAACACAAATTAGATGAGTTCTGCCCCTTTTTTTTATCAACAGGCGACAGTTATAAGTATATTTTTCAATACACAATCGAATTCTAAATGCAGGACTTAGATATCAATAATTTATACATATATATAAGCAGTAAAAATTTATAAAACATCATGAAATTCCCAGCGAAGCGGGCGGGTAACAGCTAGTAATAGAATATAATTAAGAGATACTTTAAGCATATCTGTCAACAACTTTTGAACTACACGAACAGTGTAGCTCAAAAGTTAGTTATAAAAGAAACATATACTCGTTTAATGAAATTTATTACTAAATGTAATGTAATAATTAAAAAAAAGTCAAATGTTCATAACTATGTGCATTTTTAAGGTTAATAGACTATATTCAGCGTATTATATCATGTGAATAACGGTCGACCTTGCATTCTGCTGTAGATAACTAAGCGCTAAGCGTTCAGCCCCCTCTATCTCAAAAACGGTTTGATGTATAAAAAATTGTTTCAATTGAATTACAGAAAATTTTATTCTCTACAATATTTATAATAAATGTAAATAACATTAAAGCCATAGGAAATGAGATATTTGCAAAAAACCTAATTTTTTGACCTTTGACCTTGAATATCTTAAGACGCGGACACGAGATTTTATGAGACTTTTGAGACAACTTTTAGAATGCCAAAATAAAGGTATATACGGGTTTTCAGCTTATTATCTCTCATTTCGCAGCAAAACCCTAATATGACTGGACTACTTGAGCTCACTGCTCGAAAACTGAACAAGTGGGGTTGCCAGATACAATGTAAAATATAAACATTTAAATGCTACCGACTCAATCCTGACTCGCATGCATTTCTTCACTGTTGAACAGTTTGCCCTTCTGAGCAAATTGGAGTCTCTTCTTCGAATGAGTTACCTGTGGTTTACCAAGCTCTCGCTGAATTGTGTGTGTTGAAATGTCTCTGTGTTAATATTTAAACATAGCCAGGAGTTCAGCTGTTTATTTTTTTTGAGATTTTTCTTCACCAATTGGCTTAGAGATCTTCGGTCCCGAGAATTTGAGAGTATTTTTCCATCACATGGAGGGTGATGTGGATAGTGGTGAACTATCCTTCCAAGCTTTAATAATGAGTAGGGAATGAGTATATAAAACAATTCCAATAATTCCAGAGGCTTTTTAGTCGTTTTTTATCGAATGCAGATTAATAATTTAGTCCGTTTAAAACTCGGAGGGGGTAAACATTCATTAATGCAGCAATATAACGCAACACAACGTCTATTGGAGACGGACCTCGTAATTTTGAACCATGGTCAAGTGACGACAACGGCCCTTGAGTGGCCTCCACTTTCCGAACTACCACAATACGTCCATGGGAGGAATTTAAGCCTCAACAGATTTAACGTGCGTTAGCCCAGCTTATCTACACAACGGATCTGGATCTTCAGTGGTTCTGGGCATCTATGCACGACACGCCAGTCACGACTCCGTGACCACAACCATTGGACAACCACGGCCACTCTGAAACTTGGAAACATCTAATCTTTTACCGTGTTGAATGATTTTACACATATTTATTACAGAAAGGATCAATTGCACGGTGCTTCATCACTATTCAGAGAAGGGTCTTCAACCTTTCACGCTCGGAGGTCAAATTAATAAATTTACAATGATCCGTTGTCCACATCAACAAATTCACAGTGATCTGCAGGTCACGCGACTATCAAAAAATATTGCAGTCAGGAAATTTATATAAAAAAGGAGGTTTGTTTTACGAGACTGCAACTGATTCTAAAGGAAGAGATGGTGTTTACAAAGTTGTATATATATATATATATATATATATATATACCTACCTATATTTCCTACAGAGTTGCAAAGGGGGAAGGTTGGCGCCTTCAAACTAGTTTAACCCCACTTATTCGGTCCTAAGTCCGAAATTGCATTTTGACTCGCTAGGTTCTTATTTGTATTTCATTAGATTTGATCTTAATTTTTTTTTTCTTCCTGTTATGTTCTATTTTATATATAAAATTTTTTCCATATATATATATATATATATATATATATATCGGTTTGAAAAAAGTTAAATAGAAGTCGAATTATATATGAAATGCTTCGCAAATCTGTAAAAGATAAGAGACTACCTTCTCCCGAAAAATTCTGAGAGTTTATGTGCAAGTCTCAGGTTTCTTTTATATTTAAAATTATTTAAAATACAGTGAAATTTTGAAAAAATTCGTCATTTTCTAAAAACTTTATCTTAAATGGATAATAAATACACTAGTGAAATGTTTTAAACATCAAGAATAGCAGAAAAAAGGGCGTTTTTTTACAACAAAAATCAGACAATGCATTTTCTAAATGGTCTTGGTCCACTAAAATACCATCAGCGGGCCCTTGGTGTACCCCGGGCCACAGGTTGAAGACCCCCCTAATTTAGAGGATAAATTAACAGAAACATTTCAGTCACTGAACTATAGAGATAACCAAGTGCTTCTAAATGTTAGCAAATTTATTCCCCGCAGTATCTTTTATATTTGGTCAAATAATATGTGGTAAAAAAAATTAAAATTTTTTAAAGAATCACACACACGCACACTTACGATCCAATGGGTGGATGCATGCGCAGAGTTTCGGAAACAATAGCGTCAAGGACTTTCATCTCTCGCACAACATCGTAACTCATTTCATTCTGAAAGAAACATTGAAAAAGAATATATATAGGATCAGTTACACTCTAAAATAAATAGATATTTTACTTATCCTTAAACAGAGATGAAATGTTTCTCCCTGAGAAGATTTGTGCAAGTTATTTTAACTGCAACAAAAGGTACTAGCCCTGAAACCGAATTTACAGCATAATTTTCTATACTTTAAGTTCTGTGAGACTTGGACCATCAGCATTTATGACCACAAAAACATTAATGAACAAAATGGCTGGTTAAAAAATATACTGCATTGGTAGGGTACTACATACAGCAAAATAAATAACTTGTACATCCAGTGCGTAATAGATATATTTTTAACATTAAGTACAATATTTTCATAAGAGATAGAGAGAGAGAGAATATAGTTTTTTTTTAATTCTAGAGTTTTTTATGTGTGTATAAAATCTGAATGGAAGCGGCATTGAAAAATATTTATGGCTTGTGACTGTTAATTAGGTGGCCACAGTAACTCAGTGGTCATAGTCAAGGACACGTTGTCGGCTTGTCATGAGTTTGAAGCCTAGTACCACTAAAACTCCACCAAGATGCACCGAGAATGGCTGATACACGTTGCATCTGTCGTAGCTCAAAGTCCTCACGTTGGCATGGTGGGGAAGTTAGGAGAATGGAGTGCCGGCTCAGATAGGTGTCATCCTCGCCACATGACCGTAGTTGTAAGTTACGAGTTCCGCCAATAGCCTCTTGCTGCTTTATACAGTGCCGTTAAAAACGATGTTTATTAGAAAAGAACCCCATTTCAAGTAAAATAAATCCTGTTGTCTGCTGTTTCGAGGGCAGATTTGAATCGAGACGCGGCAGCCGGTTACAAGACCAGGAGTCTTGCAAAAGGTAAGTGGGAAGGACAGATAAAACCCTATAGACAAGGAGGATATAATCAACAAATATCCATATACGAGTATGCAATGGAAAGCTGAAAAACTTCCCCTGGTTTGGAGGAGATTTTATATCTCCAGAGTATCGGTACACAAAGCGTTTTAATATTAAGGGGAGGTGGATTTACTGCGGCGTTAGAAGTAAAGCATATCCAGGACTCCTATAAGGGTCAGGGTCTATATTTAACTTGGATAGTATACAGGATGTATCAGTGCAACGGTTACAAACTTTCAAGACGGATAGCGTAAAATACGATGTGAAGTTTCATAGGAATGCATGGTAGAAAACGCTTTCCAGGCACAGTAGGTGGCGATACAAAACACAAGAAAGACAGGACACAAACATGAGGGGAGAACATGTTTATAATCCTTAGGAAAGCAAAAAATTAAGAAAAAAGGACATTAAAGCGATAATAGAGAGGCCATACCAACGATGTGCAGCCTTACATAGGGGTACACGTCGTTGGTATACATGTGACGGATCTATACGCGTCCTTCAACTGACCTTCTGGGGAAATCTTCGGGCAACGAAAAACAACAACCTTCTCTTAAGAAGAAACCGTGAAATACGAATTAGTTTTACTATACATAGTTCAGGTTCGCTTTCTAAAAAAGTTAGTTAAGGCGTGGCAAAGTGAGATATAAGTAGAAGAGGTATACGGAAGAGAATTAATATGTCAGTGAGAGAGAAAAAAGGAAGTTGGCATTATAGAGAGATTGAAGGATTGCGCATTAAAAGATAAGAAGACTGCCTACAGTTCAGGTATTAGTCACATTAATAGTTCGTTTTGATATTTAAATTATCAAGAGGTCTAAGTGGCAATTAGCTATATATCTATCCAAAGTGGATCAATTATTTGTAGTATTTTCCAAAAACACGACTCTCGTCTTCTTACTTCTGCTAGCTAATCGGAAGCATCCTGTTTATTCTGATTCATTGAATGGTTTTTGAGTTAATTAAAGTGCTGATTAAATAATTAGAAATTATCATGTCGAATCACCCTTCACTTCCTCCTACACCTTTATCCGGGCACAGGGTAGACGGTGGGGATGTTACATGCAGGATCCGCATAATAATGATATGGAAAATCCCAACATGACTGGCGATAGCCCCCATACTGGTACCGGGATTGTTCTGTACCCAATTTAGCAAGATGCCCAGTGGCTAAGTGGTAGCGTATCGCACTTCACTCAACGGGTTTCAAATCTCGGGCTGCGCAAGGTCGACTCAGCTTTTCATCCCTTCAGTGGGTCTATAAATGAGTACCAAGCTTGCTTAAAAAGTAAATACTGGAAGTTATGCATCAGATTTATCACCTGACCGGAACATCTGCTCATACAGCCCAGTGCCCTAAGTCACGAAAACTGAGATGGGCACAGTAGGATTTTGCCCTCTGTAAGAAAAAGGCTTGTTGTGCCACCACGTTTAGCTTAGATCCAGCACAGTCTCCACGTTGTTTTGCGTTTTTACTTTTCGCTACCGTTCCTGTGAATCTACGATTAAGGATCTGCTGTCGGACAATTTCAGATGCAAACGTGCAAAGATTGTGGGACTGGATGTTTGCCTCCGGGGGTAACGTTGGGTGTAGAACCGTTGTAACATTCCATGTTATACCACTTTATTGATAGGCGAAACGAAGCTTCGTAGTGAGCGCGGCAGCAAAAATCGTGTGTACGAATGCACCGTCATCAGATGCTTCGGCTTACGTAGCGCCATCTCAAAGACTTCCCAGCATTTTTGCTGTACTTAGAATAATAAACATGTTTTATATTTTTATTTTTGTCCCAACTTTCTTGTGTTTTGTGTCGTCACTACAACGCCAGAAAAGTGTTTCCTGTGCGATTTCTCATCGTCTAGGTGTACTCTATCTGTCCTGAAAGCTTGTAATACCGCTGTACTGATACACTCTGTGCACTCTAAAGAGGTAACTGAATAACATACACTGGTATATAGTAAAACTATTTTTTCGATGGAAAGATATGAAAAACCACCGTTTCTTATAGCCTGCCTATAAATCCGACGAAAATTAAATTTGTGATACAAGAATAAGCGTTTTGGTTATAAAAGGTCTTGTAATATACATATATCAAATATATTTTTCTGTAAATTGAACACTGTGCTTCGTATAAACCAGTCCATAATGAAATTTATAATTTATAACTTTAACATAATAAAACTGGATAAATATTTATAACAATACTAAAAATATGATAAGTTTAACAAAAAGTTCTCTCACGTGTTTTTCAAATGCTTCGTCCACTTCTTTGATGAGTTTCTCCTGCCATTCGGGATTCGTTGCTAAGCAGTAGGCGACAAAAGTGAGGACTGTATTCGTGGTTTCGTATCCAACCATGAAAAATAAGACACACTGGGCCAAAAGTTCGGTATTGGACAGCTCTGAAAAAATTAATTTGTATTCTTGGTAAAGAAATTATAATTGATTGCAAATCGAAAATAGTTCATAATTTAACTTAATGTTTATCACAATTGAATTTAACATAATAGCACATAATCTAATATGAATAAATAACATGCACGCGATCTCGGTAAAGAGCTTTAATATTTAACCTGGATGACTTCGATTTTATGGAAATAATAAAACATTTCGTAAGTAAGAGTTAGTATGTTAAAAGTGCATAATTAAAAACAAATGGTTGGGAAGACAGTTTTAAGTAAATTTAAATAAATTTCGACTTACAGAAGTGAGAAAATTTAAACACTTTTGGTGATGTGTGATTGCTGCAATTTTCAAATACGGTCAAGCTGTAACGGGTTCTATTCGAGATTATACAAATCCTTTTGGAGGAAATACTCTTTTTAGCAGTGATATTTGTTTAAAAAGTGCTTTCCGTAGAGATGATTTGGTTTTATGCAAATTCAACTTCTATTTAAGTGCCAGTCATTGAGTAGGCGAGATAATAGCTAAGAATTGACCGTGTAAGCAAAATATCCCAGTGTTAGAGACTGATGGTCGCATTTCGTAAGATTAAATCTAAAGGAATGACCCACGGAACAGTGGAAGACATCCACTTTACGGCTGAATGAGTTAGCAGATTGCAAGCCGAATTGTCCAAGATTAAGCCAAATAAATGCGTCCACATAATAGATAAATAACTTCGGATTAATAATTATTATTGCTTCTCGGGTTTAGTTATTAAAGTATATTCCCGTAGTGTTAAGAGTTGAATAAAATTAGTAATTCCAATACATATCTGTTTCTTCCTCGAGCCCTCTAACATCCGCGACCGACGCAAAGCAACAAAGTGATGAGAACCTAAAGGTGCAATTATATTTAACATAAGGAACATAAATAGTGAAAAGCCTGTTGAAAAACGAAGGAGAGCCTCAAATAAGCTCTAGTACTTACTTTTGTTTTTGCTGGCGAAAGATGTCATTCCGTTGTGAGTAACACTTCCAAAACGGTCAGTTTCGTCTTCTGCAGCTTCCCGATTCTCATTTTCGGAAGTTTCGTCCACGATGTCCATCAGCATTTGTAAAAAGTCGTTATACCTCTGAAATAAGACATGGACTAAATATTACAAGTTTTCATTGCAGAAGAAAACAGGAACAGAACAAATAAAAGAAAAAACATACTCTTCCTGTTTCTTTTCTTCGTTTGATGACATTCATGGTGATGTCTCTGAAGAAATGGCTCTTATCTAAAATCATAGGATTTAGGTCGAGAGGTATCCATCTTAGGATCCATCCTGGAATTAACACTGTGGGGAAAAAAGTCTATCAGAAAAGAAAGTGTGTTCTGATACAATTATCAAAAATTTAATTCTTTCCAATTACCTAGATACCGTAGAATAAAAGCGATTTCAACGTGATTATTCTTATTTTTATGATTTTAATTGTGTGTGTGAAATTATACAAGACGTTGGATTTCGTTTTTACAAAGGAGCTAGGTCTATTGAAAAGCTGTTCCCGTTTTTTTCTTTGAAATAAAAGAAAATAATACGTTTTCAACAAAAATGTATCATAATTTATTGAGTAATATAGTTTATATCGTTACTGGTATCATTTTTCCAGTAAGAAAATCAAACAAAATACGAATCAATAGCGAGCGAACAAGCGCTTATGCTTAGACTGAATGAGAAAAAATGAATGGAAAAACAACGAGAAAAGAAATAGTGAGAAGAGTGGGACCCATGCGCCAATCAGTATGAGAGAAGGCGGGACGAGCAAGACTAATGAAAAAGCGGCAGGATAGACAGAGGCATTTCACTCTTAGCTACAAAGGAGAGGTGACCCGAATAAACAAAATTTGAAAAAGCATCCCCATAAAGAAAGAAAAATGAATTTGGGATGCAGTGTGAATATTTAAGTAAGTGAAGGAAATATTTAATTTGGAAATACAATACTGGCCAGGGAGGCTTTAATATAAATGGTCATTTTCTCATATTTTGCTTAGAATTTGGATTAGTGAATAGAGCTTGTGCACGAATCAAAGGATTTAATCGTGAACTTCTATCACTTGAAAGACATTTCTCGACAGTTTGATAATGAATTGAATAAGAGTATCTATTTGTAAGTCGGAATGAATAACCTGATTCCAGCATGCCAAGTCACATCGGTGATTATTCACAGGAATTCGTTTTGGATGATTTGAACTTTTTCAATGTGGGTTAGAGTTGCCGCATCCATACAGGGGCAGCATATGTTAGGAGGGGGTGCAATACTTGTTTGTATAATAAAAGTTTATTTTAAAGAAAAAGAGGAGATCTTCTACCGATCAGCGGAATTCTGAGATGAATCTAATACCAAAACTTGTCACCAAAACGTATCTGGAGGAGGGGGTTGAAACGTTACATTTCTGTAAAAGGAATAACTTTTGGAGGGGAAAACTGAAACAATGCTAGGTTTGACCTTAATATATTTTTGAACTTTTTCCTTTAAAAAATGTTTTCTAGTGTGGGTACGACAGAAATAACTCAGCTTAGCAATAAGCATTTCTGGCAAGTCGCCTAAACAGTTTGTGACCTGGTGTTTTTGCTATGTAATATAATTGTATTCCTACTGACCAAAGACGGTCTCTTGAATTTCGTTCAAATTATCTATTTGTCAACCGAATTAAGCCATTTGAGGGATTCGATCAGCTCAAAGTGTTTCAGCCTTTTAACATCTCCCCACATGTTCTTTTTTAATGGTTAAGCTTGCCTTTGTAGGGATTACCTTAGGAAGAGTTCAAGAATAACGTAGGAAATTATATAATTCGGTAAATATGATTAAACGTTGAAAATATACGTTTTTAATTTTTTTCCTAAGCTTGCATGGAACTTTCTGGTATCCTAATACTTAAATTTAGAAAAGAACATATATTTTGCAACAAATGTACTCAAACATTATGATTGTTGTTAATGCGTATATTTAAAGAAAGATTTTCAAATACTCTATTTTATCACTTATCGGAATGAAAAATAGAGAAACTGAAAGATGATGTTCTACAAAAGGTTTCAGATTTATAACGTTTTAGTTGCATATTCTTTAAAAAAAACGAGGATGAAAAGAAGTTGCAGCAGTATTTTAAAAAGATTGAAGTTAAGGTTAAATTTGTGCTTTTATTATTTTAAATGCTCGGTACCCCCCATTGCATTAATTTTAATAATGAACATTAATTCCTTAGTAATTTAATAAAATGAATAAAGTTGAAATTCATTAGCAATTATTTCGTAGGATGTGTTCAAGTATTATCAAATACTGTACAATAAGACTGTGATGTTCGTTAACCATTAATTGTTCACTTCTACAAAAGTTTTAATAGCTACTTCCACACACCTAACTGAAGGAAATCGTAAAACGAAAAAGGGGGACATCATAAGCAAACTATTGAAGAAGAAATTTTTCTAAGGATGTTAAATCAAAGTAAGTTAGAGCTCCACTAAATGAATTTACTGCAAAATATACATGTTTACATTAATTAACTTTTTTCTGATTTTGGTGGGATTTTTATCCGGATGGTCTATCGATCATCATGGCAAACACTCAACTACAACATTTTTATCGATGCATCGAGGATTGCCTACCTACATTAATGCAGTTCTTTTTAAAGTCACACAGCTTTGAACATGAAGGTACTTATGTACTAATTCATTCATATTGGCAACCTTACGGACTATTGAAACCATGTTAGCGACATTAAATAAAACTTCACGAATTCTAAAAACGGAATACGCTGACAGGGAACATGGAGCTCTTAATCAAAAAATACTATGTTAAAAATTAGTAATTACATACAAATAATAATAAAAAAAAAAGATAAAAATAAATTTTTATTATTCAAATTATAATTTTTTTAATTTTATGTCATCCTAGAGGGGGGAGGTAGCCCCTGCCCACCCAACGGCGGACCAACCCTCATGCATCAGTTATACAACTCTTCATATTATTACCTACTTTAAATTTGTCAGACGTATTTACACTTGAATTTTGTACATGGTCTATAAATTCTTGCATATGTTTTGTTCTCAATTGTGATTGGTATAATCGCAAATAATACAAACGCTCTACTTCAATTTTCAGATACTCATTTATGATGTAATGTTGAGTTAATGTTTGAGCTTGAAGTAGTTGATAGAACTAAAAATTGCGCCTTGTTGCTACTTTGTAACTATAATACTGAACGTTACTGCCTTTTTATTATTGTTCTCGTGTGTGAGGTATCCAACCTGTTTCATTTGAAGGTAAAAGCAAAGAAAACAGCAACAGATCTGCATCGGGAGAGTTAATAAATTGAGAATCGTGTTCACTCTTCGGATAAACACTAACATAAAAACCATTCTGTCTACAGAACTGTCTTTTACCGATCAAAATAATAGCAGCTAATTCATTGCATGACGGTTTATTATAAACTCTGGGATGATCTTTGGGCTTATATAAAATCACAGACTAGAACTCTTGATCTTGGTTTTTATTTTGAATTTCATACAAAGTTCTATATTTTTTCTGCTTATGGATTTTATTCATAATTGGCTGTAAAATTTGCAATACATCATAACGTTTAAATATTTGTGCTCGTTCATGCAAAGCTTCACCATCCTCATAAGTGTAAATTGGTCCAAACTGCTGCTTTGCTCCATTCTGTTGTAAAGATGTAGTTGCTTTTATTTGTGCCTTCCTACAATACGCATTGAGTAAGGACCATGTCCTTTTAAATTTACATTTAGTGTGTTAAATGAAGTGAATTCAAATACATTATTATAAACTTTAATATTCTCCCTAAAATGTTTGCTCACCTCTGTTGTACAAATCTTTAATTTCAGTTGGATGTTCATCTTGTAATACCGGTCGGTTCCTGCTTGTCTCTGAAACCCCTTGTCTACCTGTAAACCCGGCTAGGTGTGTGGGATAAACTGAATGATCCACAGACATGATTTCAATCTAATTAATTCATTGTTTCCAAAATATCAATCAGACACAATAAAAATCTAATTAAGCTAGGTGATCAAATAGTACAGCGCGGAGGTGAGATTCACTAACACGGGGATGATATTACGGACGAATCTACGATAGCTTAAATACGCTCAATATAAACTACGTCGCACACTAAAAAGCTAACTTCTAATTAAACAAGCTCACGATACCTGTACTTTTTATGCAGCGGATCCTACACTTGAATCTTGCAAGAGATCTTCATCGGGATTTGATCAATGTCGTCGGATCCACTCTCCGTAATCCATTTTCCTGGACAACTCCAAGACCTCTTAATAATTCCACTACCCTTCAATCTTCAACTAACAAACTAACTCGCAAACTCTTTGCTAACTCCTACTTGCCAACACTCACACTCGCGAAAACAGAATTTACATAATATACTTGACTTACATAATCACGCTTTTTTGGTCGGCGAAAGTTAGTTGAATTAAAAAATATTTTTCCCCAGAAGAGTCCCCAAGGTATTAATATAGTCGCGGATAGATCCGTCACAATCTGAAGGCGGTAATTTGATTTTACCTCAATCACAGCAATTATATTATATTCCATTTCAAATGTCAATGTACCACAAAATTTTGCGTTCTTTATTTTAATTACTGTTGTCCAAATATTCAATTTGTTGTCTGTCTTCATATAAGACTGACATTAATGTTCATCTTTTAGTTTCAATATTTTCATGGTGCATTCAATTGTGCTACTTTTTCTTCTCCAGTTGTTCAGGATTTAAGTTTTTAATCCGTCGTCTGGTTCAAAGTTTTTCTAACTGTTCAGGATGTAAATTTTTAACTCTTTTTTATAAATTTCTATCTTACGTACACTTTCCTTATTTTTCCCCAGCAAAATTCGCTCTTGGCACTTTTCTTCAGTTAAATTCATTTTTTATGACCTATTTTTACAAACTACACTTTATGTATAAATGAATTTATTACAGCATCAAGAAAAAATATTTTGATATGTAAATAATTATCTATATATATAAAGGAGAAAAGCGACTCACTCACTGACTGACTGACTGATTGACTGACTGACTGACTAATCACGATATCTCCGGAACTATTCAACCTACAGACTTGAAATTTGGTAGACATGTTCCTTTCATAGAGTAGACGTCAGCTAAGAACGGATTTTCCGAAATTCGAAACGCAAAGGGCGTTAAGGGGGTTAAGGGGCGTTATAAATAATTGCTTCCATGTTTAAACTACTTGATGTACAATCTTGAAATTGGGTAAGCAGATTCCTTTCAGAGAGTAGAGATCCGGTACAAAATGAGTTTGGTGAAAATCGACCCCCAAGTGGCGTTGCAGGGGCTTAGGGGCGTTATTGATAATTATTTCCATTTTTAAACTATTTGACGCACTGTCTTTAAATTTGATAAAAAGATTTATTTAACAGAGTCAGCTATAAGAAGGTTTTGTGAAAACAGACTTCTAAGTGGCGTTGCGGGGTATAAGTGGCGTAATAGATAAATATATCCGTTTTTAAACTACTTCAACTACCTGCTTGAAAATTGGTAGGTAAGTTTCTTTCCTGGAGTAAATATCCGCTACAAAACAGACTTGGGGGGAATTGACCCCCTAGGGGTGTTGCGGGGGTGGAGGTTTAAGGGGCGTTTTAAATTCCGATTTTTAAGTTATTCGACGTACAGTCTTGAAACTTAGTAAGCAGATTCCTCTCATAGGGTAGAGATACGCTACAAAATGGGTTTCGTGAAAATTGCCCCCAAGTGGCGTTGCGGAACTTAAGGGGCGTTACAGATAATTACTTCCATTTTTAAACTATTAGACGCACAGTCTTTATATTTGATAAATAGATTTATTTAATAGAGTCAGCTATAAGAAGGTTTTGTGAAAACAGACTTCTAAGTGGCGTTGCGGGGTATAAGTGGCGTAATAGATAAATATTTTCGTTTTTAAGCTACTTGACCTAGCTGCTTGAAAATTGGTAGAAATGTTTCTTTCATGGAGTAAATATCCGCTACAAAATGGGTTTGGAGAAAATTGACCCCCAAGAGGTGTTGCAGGGGTTAAAGGGCAGATATAAATAATTATTTCTATTTTTAAACCATTAGACTCACAGTCTTGAAATTTGGTAAGCAGATTCCTCTCATAGGATAGAAATACACTACAAAATATGTTTTGTGAAAATCGACCCCTAGGTGGCGTTGCGGGAGTTCAAGGGGCGTTATTGATAATTTTTTTGCATTTTTAATTAATTGGACGCACAGTCTTCAAATTTTGCTAAGCTGATTCCTTTCATAGAGTGCAAATCCCCTACAAAATGGGTTTTGTGAAAACAGACCCAGAAGTGGCGTTGCGGGGGCTCAAGTGGCATTATAGACAATTATCCCCATTTTTAAACTGTTAGACGTACAGTCTTGAAATTTGATAAGCAGATTCCTTTCGTAAAGTAGAGAACCGCTACAAAATGGGTTTTGCGAATATCAACTACCAAGTTTAATTTCGGGAGTTTAAGAGGCGTAATCGATAAATATTTACATTTTTAAACTATTTGATCATCCTGCTTGAAAATTGGTAGGCATGTTCCTTTCATGGAATAGAGTTCCTCTAACAAAGAGTGAAATGAAAATTTACCCCTAAGGATGTTTGCGAGGGGTCAAGAGGAGTTACAGAAAAAAATTAATGTTTTTAATTGTTAGACCCATATACTTGAAATTTGTTAAGCATGTTTCTTTTGTTGAATAGAGATCCACTAAGAATGTATTTTAAGCAAATCAAGTTCTTAGGGGGGGGTGCAGGGGGTTACTGGGACGTATTGACAAAAAAATTACTTTTTTCGAGCTACAAGGACTATAATAATGAAATTAGGTTTGCATTTTTCTTTTGTTGAATTGAAATCCTCTAAGAGCGGTAATTTTGGAAAACGGCTTTCAACGGGATTACGGGGATATTGATAGTAAAACTTTTGCTTTTTTCTGTTAGATTTAGACTTGAAATTTGGCTTGCATGTTCAATTTACGGAGTAGAGATCCACCGAAAATTGGTTTTGCGGGAATCCACTTGTTTTTGGGTTACGAAAGAGCAAATATCATTCTATGCTTCAATTTTAGAGATTTTTAGAAAATACAAATTAGATGAGTTCTGCCCTTTTTTTTTGCGACAGTTAAAGGTCTAAGTATATTTTTCAATACAATCGAATTCTTATTGCTAGGACTTAGATATCAATAATTTATACATATATATAAAGCAGTAAAAATTTATAAAACATCATGAAATACCCAGCGAAGCGGCGGGTAACAGCTAGTTATATATATATAATTATTATTTCAAAAAATCAAATAATTTTATTTTATTATGTAAGAATTCGGTAAATCCCAGATTCGCATTTTAGTATTTGAGCTTGCCATACCAACGAGCGGTTAGGCTTAAAATGGCGACAAGTGGAGAAACATGAAACGAAGCACATGGTTGCCAATTCAATGCCTACGACACTTACAAAATCAGGGATGCTAATTTGGCGATTTATTTTGAAAGTTGTCACGGTCGCGATAGTACTTAAGTACCGACATGAGTTTCTGAAACCATAGTTTTATTCAAAAGTGCAAAATTCAATGAGTTAAAACTTAGAAAAAAGTTTAAAAGAGTACTTTTGCTAACCAAAACACCTGTTTATAACGTTAGAAAAATGGAATCTAAAACAGTCGAGCGTATCAAAAAAAAGAAAAATTACCTCTATCTCTTTCACCATTTTTGTCATTATTTGATTTCAAAATTTAAAACAAATTTACAGAAACATTGTTCAAGGATACTTACAGGCAAATATCATGCGTGTAAAGGTGAAACTGGCGAAATTTCTCTTCACGTTCTTCACGAATTCGTTCTCTGGATCGTTGTGGGAATCAATCTTGGTCCCAAATGCAGAGCTGGCAATCACGTCCATCGTGAAAGCTCCGAACGCTCTGCACAAAGAAACGAAAACTTCTGTTAATGTTCCATATCGATACTCAAGGTGATTGAAATGAAACATTAGATTTCAAAATTTAGAGAATTTAATAACCAGACTTCACTTCATGAAAATTAATTGAGGAATAATGCAGAATGTGTGTCACTCAAAACAAATAATTTAAATCACGAACAATAGCAGAAGTTGATGTGGTAGGAAGGTAAGCAAATGCCTGATTAGCAAAAAAGTTACTTTTACTTAAATAATATTACTTAGATAGGATTTTTTTTGTTATAATCCATATGTTTGATATTTCAGTCACGAAAAACCTTTATGTATATTTTTTTAAATAAAAGTATTTATTGTTAAACTGTAAAAAATCAATACAGAAATTATTTTAAAAGTTATATTGCTAACTATAAGGGAAAAGATTATATTTATGATTTATAAATTAATTCATGAAACTGAATGGTTCCTAAAGCAAACACTGCAAAAAACTCCTACTTTCATTCTACTAAACTTGTTCAATACCGTAGGAAAATCATTTATAATTGATAATGACTCATACATATATTTACACTCCCCATCAGCTAAAGCCATAGTAAAAATCTCCCCCCCCCACACACACTTTCTCTTATAGCACTCTAGTTCCGGCCGTATTTAGTGGTTAGGGTCACGAACTTGTGACGAGCGTCTCGGGAGTTCAAGCCCAAATTCCACAGAGGATTCCCCCTTGTAGAATGTACGTTAACTCTGTAGTGGGTCGGTCTTCACGTTGGTGGGGTGTAGAAGATGGGACCATGTTATTTTCGTCAATTCCGTCGTACGCGGGGAAAAAAATACGAAAGTTTCACGCGCAATGTATCATACCCAAAGGTGTTTACATTCTGTATTTACCGTAAAATTTGCATACAAAGTGAAAAAGGAAGAAAAGTAGGAAATGCAATACGTTTATTACACTTTTCACACATAAATTTAGTTTTTCTGTTCTTTTTATAAGGGCATTCAGTACATTGTTTATACACTCCTTTAGTCTTCGTCGCGAGTGAGTGCGATGTTTTACCTGGATCTTAATTTTTTTTTAAAATTTCGTAGAAGCATTGCCAGCTGGTTTTTACATTCTTCGGTTAATCAAAATCCAAAGCACTTCAGAAATCAGCGTCTAGTTCGGTGTTGGTTTCTAACTACTTAAAATAATTTGAGCATTTTCTGTCGCAACGTTAAACGACACAAAAAAATATTGTCATAGGCTAACGATTACATTTTCTAGCCAAAGAATATGATTTGGTCATTTTATCAAGGGCCATACTCATTCCTTCAGTTAAATTAACTTTATAGATTTCAGTAGAGGAATCATGCTTGCTATTATGCTCTTCATCCTTCGATTTTTCCTCATCATCCTCGCAAAAAGACTTTTTTTCATCCAAAAATACTGTTGTACTATATCTACTATTAAATACGGGCATCTTTTAAATTACTTAAACATCACATTTCTTCATCACAACTACAATAATGTGCCATTGCATAAGAAAGTTTTAAGATGTGCTCATGCATTTAGAAATGTAACGGCGATTCACGCGCAGGGTATGAGATACCCGGGAGGCGGTATCCAAAAATATACATCTAAAATTTGCCTACATGCTAAGGCACCTCAAAGGAAGTGACCTTAAAGTCAGCTACACGAGAAGCCATTCATTTTCCGAAAAAAATGCTTAGATGGAGTCTGGAAAAAGTTAGGCTCTGGGTATGACATACTCTGCGCGTGAAGTGACGGGTTAAGCGTGATTCAAAATTACGAGGGCCATCTCTAATAGCCATGACACGACGTTTATTAACACTTACTCACTTGTAACACTCTACCCGCCCCAGCAAGGCTTTTACTGACAATTCCCCTCCCCCCCCCCTTGCAACGGCAAGGCTAATGGTCTAAAGTTGCGTCATGGGAGCCCTGGAAAAACGTTACGCCTTTACAGTGTCGTAAAATAAAACAAAATTTCTTGAAATTATTTTTTAGTTTTCAATGTATTATGTCTAAAAGGGATGATTAACATTACTTTGTAAAGCACGATGAAAAAGCCTTAGAGTTCACAAAGTCCGCCTCGAATAGAAAATGTCTGAGAACCACAGAGTGTCCTAATTGTTATCATATAAAATTTTAGTAAAAGTGAGTGAGTTTAGTGAGTTTAAATGTAAGTACATTCTTATATCTCGTTTAACTTATTAACTAGACAAAAAAAATTTTTTACTTTAAAACAGAAAGAAATACCCTTTGGCATCAAGTGGCTTTCCTTCGTTGCAATGTTTCTGGCAAACTTCCAGAAGAGTTTTGGAACAGTCGTTCATAATAGACGCCATCTGAAATGAAAAGTCAACATCTATTCACGATTTAGTCTTGCAACATTTTAACGTAAGCGGTCTGAATTTTTTAAAAAAAAAAACAGCCAGATATATGGTCCCACTCAGAGAGATAATGAGAGCGAAGTCTGCCGTTTCTAAAATGCTTCATTAAAAGTTTCCAGCTGCCAATTTATGTCCGATTAATGAGTAATGATTCATAAATTTGGCTGAATAAAAATGAATGACGGGTTTGAACATAACAATAGTGATACCTTATGTCTTTCGATATACAGAATGGTAATCTTCGGATACCATTCCTGTCGTTGAGGGCGAGCTTGTAATAACATGTAGAGACCCCAGTACGCAAGTTGCACACAACAAAGGACACGAATAAAAGAGCTTAACGACTGGCCCAAATAGGGACTCCTTTTTGTCCCAGTCGTCTAATGCGTGCATGGTGTGATTTCCAGATCCAGGAGTAGATAGTTCTAATCACCCTGCACCAAAGCAGCAACCAAAGTCATCAAAGATGATGCACCATCAGCACAGATGTAGTCGAAGTGGTGACCCAGGAATTGAATACTAGATGGCAGCAAAGCCTAGCACTACTGGTTGATTATACATTTCAACGGAGAGTCTAATTAAGACTTTCCTAATAAATAATGACTGCTAATTCAAACGGCATTTGTGCACACGTCATGACTCAGCAACTCAACAAGGGACTGCCCACGGCATCAGTGAATAAATTTTCCATCGACCCTCAAAAAACTTACTGTGATTGTATATCAATTGCAGTAATGGCGGGAAAGCAACCTTCTCTAAGTAACACTCAGAGTGTCTGTCAACAATAAAAAAAAAAATTCTTCTTTGGAATAGCGTACGCAGCGACCCCTTCTATAAGAAGTCGCAACCAACAAAGGATAAGAAAAAAAGCTCTTAACGACTGCCCGAATAGGGATTCCTTTTCGTCTTGGTCGTCTAACGTGTGCTCGGCGTAGCTGTGGACCGACAGATCCATGGTTCACACATACACTCACTCAATCCAAGATCACTCAGTTTACGTTAAAGTATCTTATGTCCTTGGATTTCATATCGTATAAAGGACTTTAGGGTGGTACCTTCGAATACCTATCCTGTTGTTGCTCATGCTCAATAACACCTCCTCTGATTTAGTCCAGTAAAATGGTGAAACAAGAGATTCTATCTAATCGTATACCGATCGTTTGCCTTGCATTGCTGGCTTTTCCACTTAGATTTATGTAATTTTTAGTCTAATTTAAATTTAAATATTGTTAATTAGGAATATTATTATCTATACCTGTCTCATTCTCTTTGAGGTGAAAGCAGGTGTGATGATGGTACGGACTCTCTTCCAGTCTTCTCCGGTTACCATGGTGACCATGGCGTCTGCGATGGGGTCATAGGTCTTCATTATCTAGGGGAAACATGTTAAAACACTTTTTCAGTTTTTTTTTAAAATGATTAAATATAAATAACAAGAAAACCTCTTCCACATGAAAATACATTCAGGATGAAAACAAAATGTTAAAAATGTAAGAAAAGATCGAAAGTATACACGAAATATTACAAGCACAAATTTTGTTCATTTCAACCGTTTTGAAACTCTCAATTCTAATTATCCTCGCACCCCCATGCATATTTATAATCTAGGTATGGAAAAAAATCAAGAATTTTTAGGAGCTTGGTTCCTATTTTCTGAAAAGAATCCTTTAGCGATAAAAATATAAATTACTTCTAATTTTTTTTTCCATTAAGATATTAAAAAAGATGAAAATGTAACTCTTCGTTTTACTTTTTTACGAGGATTTTTTTTAAATTTTAAATATTTACAGAATATACCAAATCTGGATGGGTGTTTTTGTTAGTGTAGTACTTTTAAAGGGTACTGGCGACGCATCTTGAAATTTTGAACAACGATCAGCGACGAGGATCCCAAGGCATCCCATCTTTCAAACGTATTTACAGCATCAACTTAAAAGGTATTCCATAAGTGTACAGAAAAAAGAGTGCCAAGAAGAATAAGTAGATTTAATAAAAACTTCAGTGTTTCAAAAAAAAAATCCAAATAATCAGAAGAATTAAAAAAAAAAGAAAGAAGGAAAACTAACTCCCCCTTTTTTTAAGCAAAAAAAATCCTTAAATAAGTGTTTGTAAACATATTAAAGGAAAAATTCGAACAAGATAACTATTTTTTTAAGCGGAAGCACACAACTACGTGATAACTCGATCTCCTGCTTCAGCTGCTTCCTTCTTTCTTCGACACCTCCACTTCATTTCTCTTCCTTCTCACTTCGAGTGAGTGTTCATTAACGTCGCGATCTACAGAAATACGAAAGATATTCGCAACAAACCTCTCCCTTTTGAATTACGGTTCAAGTGACGAGGACGACACTTAAACTGCTACCGCTTTCTCCAAATTACAATAGCATCAATAGTTTTATACAAGGCATCAACTCCTCTACATGGTGGTTCTTCAGTGGCACCAAGGCTTGAACTCGTGACCATAGCTCGTGATTACTAGGTTACCGTGACCTTCTTTGACACCAGAATCGAAATCAATTTGCTGTGTATGAAAATTGAATATTTTTCTATGCTGTGTGTGATCATTGGATATATTTCGTATGTTGTGTGTTCATTGTTAATACGTTTCGCCCTGTTTATATTTGTGTTTGTAATAAAATGTTATGGTTAAATATGCATGGTAAAGAATTCATTCCACAAGTAAAAGAAAAAAAATCTTTAAACTTCGTTATACATATATTCTTCATAAATATTTGTGATATTTAAAACGTTGAGTACTCTGATAATGATATTACTTTTAGTGTCTTTTATTTATTAGAAAAAGGAATCAAAACCTACCCTTCTGTAAGGGAATATGTGAAAGTCCTTGACCAAGATGTCTCGTAGAATATTTGGATCGGTAACGGTCACACTCGGTGCGCTTCCTTCAAAAGAGCTGAAAAAATTAATCACATTGAAATGAATAGTAAAATATTAATTCTTTTTCAACATTTTTTTCCGAAACTCACTATTAATTCCTTAAGTGCCACTGGCGTATATATACGTCATGCTCAACCTGTGTGTTATGTGCTCCACAGATGGATATATTCGTCCTTTCGAAATATAACTCCTTGCGCTGTTATCTGTAAAACTATTTCAAAGGCGTGGATTGTAATAAAATAACCTTGACAGTGTTTGCGATGGATTTAGTTGTTTCTGAGTAAAATTTGCTTATATCTGTCACTTATTTCCCACCTCCCAACACACTGCATACGTGCACCTATGTTAAAAAATGGTGGCACTGAGGAGCGAATGTCGTAACTTTCAATCGGCAGTTAAGAGGTTAAAACATGGCAGTAAACAACGTGTTTATGGTTTTTTTTATGAATGATAATAATACATTTTCGGGAAAACTTTTGCAACCACAACACAATCGTTAGTTTATTTCAAAGAAATAAAGATTTATTTAGGAGTTGTACATAATGTGCAGAAATCAAACTTTTGAAACTTTGTGCTGTGTATTGTACATGATTTCTGATCTTCAACAGTTATTGGAAATTTTGTTAACAATATCCAGGGGAGTATAGCAATATAGGAGAAGTCAATCTGCCCGATTCTTTCTAGTAAATGAAAATGGGGTCGTCAACAGCTGATGCTGGAAGACGTCTCAATGTGGTCTTACAAATGTAAGAATAGTTTACATCTGAATATTTTCTATCTCGAAAACATTTTCATGAATTACAACACCTCGCTAGACCGTTCTCCAACTCTTTCGGGTCACGTTTGGAGAAGCACTACTGAGTGGGCCTCAGCTCGTTCCATCATTAACAAAACCCGCTGCTATTTCGTTTCAAAAATTCATTCAAAATGCAGTGCCCTCTTTGCTTTAATAAAAACAGTATGTTTCTTGGACCAAAATCCAATAGGCTTCTATTTTTTCACTGAAGAGTCTAGATTTACTCTGAAGAGGAGCGATTCTCAGGACTTTGCTGATCCTCTTAGAACAATGCACCACATACAATCAATCCAGCATTTGAAAGACACTGTTATAGGTCTCGATGAATAAATAGGTAATAAAATCAAATTAAGCTCAGGGATTTGTCTCGATGGTCTCAATGACTCGCATGGGTTCCATAGAGGAACTCTGATATAAAATATTGAGACGAGATCCTTAAAAGATTTGCCCATCCATACTCCGCTATATATACTACTGATAGATCATAATGCAAAAGATCACGAAGCTGTGCTTGCTAAGGATTCCCTTCAGAATCACGGTTTTGATTAAACAGAACGGCTTTATTAGACTCCTAACTTTAATCCGATAGAGCAGTGATTCTCAATCGTTTTTCTGTTGCTTTTAACAATTTCAAACTTTTGGCGGCATATTAACAATAAAATAAGTTTGACAGAATTTTACTTATCTGTGATACACTACGTAAAATATTTTGTAATAATAATATTCAGTGTTAAATAAAATATGTAATATGTAGCAAAAAGACAACAAAATGTTTATTGAGTGGTTAATTACAAGAATGCATTCAATGTGAGATTTGAGCTTGATGATTTTTGATAATTTCTTTTATATTTCGTAAAAAATGATAATGCCACTCTCATTTCGGTTTCTACTTTTAAACGTTTCGATTTTTAATGCTCGATATTTGTTAGTGCTGAAAACCCGAATTCACAGAAATAAGATGTAGAATATTCAAACAATATTTTTAATGCTTTTTCGGCTATTATGGGATAATCACTTCCAAAAGTTTTGAAATTAAATCTTGATTGTTACAGAACGAAATTAGTTCTTCCTCTTCATTCAAAATTAATTTATGTATAGATGTATCCGTTATCACAAATGGATTACGAACCCAATCAAAGTTTTTTATATTTAAGTTTGAAAAATAATAAGTCAGAGTATAATTAAGAATTTTTAAAAAAATTGGCGGCTCACACTAAAGTGTTTCTGCACAGTGCTTAAGAACCACAGTGATAGGGAATATTCGAACTGCCTGGTAGACCCCATTTCTCTTTCTCCCGTTTGATCTTAGCTTCCCATTTTAGTGTTCGTCAACTTAATCAGTAGCGAGCGAAGTTGATGTCACTACACTTTTACAGTTAGGAGTGAGCACATTCTTTATACGAGCTCATTTTTGTCATGTTTCTCTCTCTCTATGATATTTTCCCTCATAAAACTGTGATGAACTGTTTTATTCAATAATGACCTCTTCTGCTAAGAGTACTTTTTTTTGTCTCAATTCAAGATAGTTTTAAATCTATGCAAATTTCTGTGTTGCATTCAATAAAAAATTGTTTAGTACACACACGTATTTTCGCTAGATTTCTTGTTTCTATGTTCATTTTCAAATTAGACAAAAAAGCAGGCCCTTTAAAGGTTAACCTTTGAAAGAAATTGCAAATAAAATAAATTAGATTCGTAAGTAAAAATGGCTTTATGCAAGAAAATGAAAAAATAATCTTTTTGATCAAGATAAATATTCTGAAACTATATAAGATAAGAAACAGTCATGAGAAAATAAATTTCTCATTTTTAATTTTTAATAATCAATTCTATTGGTTAAAAAAGTGCTTAAAATCATAAATAAATATACGTTCAAAACTATAAATCGTCTTGTAAAAGAAAGCTTTAAAATTTGATGGAAAAATTAATCAAAATATAAATTTAATAGAACTATAGATTTAATATGCATAATAAGACGTAAATTCTTTTTTTCCTTTTCATGATTTATTATTTACTGTTCATTATGCTGAAATTTCAGAACATTGTACGTGGGGAGTTTAAGGATAGGATTTCAAAGCATTGTAATTTATTTTAACAATACAAATCGAAAAGCAATATTTCACATATGCATCTAAATACAGAGTTATTCATAATTCCCTCCAAGATTTCGGCGCACTGTTGTAAAAAACTAAAACGAATGCAGCAAAAAAGAACATATGAAAAATAAGCAAACAATTCAAGGTTTATTTACAGACTAGCTGCATGGCCTGGCGCGTTGCACTGGCTTCTAAAAGTGTATAGCTTATTGCTTTGGAGATTTCCCCTCTCAGTGTCAGCACTTTCTGGTGTGTGTGTAATTTCTATATTTGTAATTAAAATTTTCTTTTTAGAACTTTCTTCCTCCATTTTACCCCGTCGGATGGGTCTGTTTCCTCTCCGCTTAGCCCGACTTTGCATGGGCTTTCTTCGTGGGTATAATTTTATCCCCATGAAAATATTCCCTTTTTTCTCTGGACGTCAGCATTTATAGGTGTGTAAGTGCGATGTGAGTAAATTCTATATTTATACCATTTAAGTTCTCTTTTACTTCTTTTCTTTTAATTCAGCCCGGCTTTCCCCACTGGATTTTTCATGTATAAAACTATTTTTTTCCCCAAGATAAGATCTTTTTTTTCTTTCAAATTTCTGTTTTCGATTAATAATTTACAAAGCTAATCCAGTTATATTAACAAGAAAACAGACAATGTACGAATTTATTATTAAATAATTAAGTAATAAATAATTAAAACCAATACAGCTTTTTCGAAAAAGAATGTTAATTTATATCCCTTTTCTTTAAATAATGAATTAAAAAATTCTGAGAGTAAACTATAAATACAACTGCATATTTTTGGATGCGTGCTTTTAAATTCACAAACAAAAACTAAGCAAACACAATTCAAGTTTTATTTACAAATTTTACAGGTGTTCTATATGTGAACTTTTGGTCACACGACATATATCAACGCCATAGTCTAGTTCCTGCCACACTGCTTAACATGATGCTATCACCGTCATTGATAGCACTTGTTGTCGCCTTCCATGCAGTTTTGTGACCGCGGTAGCCAAGTGGTCTAGGCATCGGATCATGGCTAGCGTGTCATGAGTTCTATCCCAGTACCCCACTAAAGACACGCCGTGTAGGGTAGCGATGTACGCGTTAAATCTGTCGAGAGCTCAAACATCCTCCCGTTGGTGTGGTGTGGTAGTTAGGAGAGGGGGTGCCAGCTCAGGTGTCGTCCGCGTCACTTCAACATGGTTCAAAATGACACGGACCGTCGCCAAAAGCCCTCGTGTTGCTAAAATAGTGCAACGTTGATATTCACTCACTCCATGCAGTTTTACAACATCACACGGCATCAGGTGTACGAAAACTCAGCCCCGTATGTAAAAGACCAAGATTGCGGATAATATTGATAACTAGTTGAGGATACGTGAGGTACTTACGAGTCAATAACGTTGATAATACCATGTTAAGTAAAGTTAAGGAGCAACTGGACTATCGCATTCATGTATGCCGTGTGACCAAAGGTTTACATAGAGAACACCTGTAAAATATGCAAATAAAACTTGAATTGTTTGCTTATTCTTTCATGTGTTCTTTTTTGCTGTATTCGTCTTAATCTTTTTACTACAGTGCGCGGAATCCTTTGAGAGAATTATGAGTAACCCCCTGTTTATAAAGCTCTACTAAATTTTATTTTCAAGATTATCTTTTGATAAATTCGAATTGCAATTGAATAAATTTGAAGAATTGTTTTATACTGAAAAATAAATTATTAAATCATATAGAGCAGAATGTCACTTTATTAAGAAAAAGAAATACAAAATCTCTACTATACTTACCCAACTACTCGTCCATAACCTTTAACCATATCTCTTATGACCTGGCCCATGTTCTAGAAAAAATGACAATAATTAGTCTGAAAATGAAAAAAAAAAAACTTTTCCGAAAACGCTTTGTTTTCACTTTTAACTATGTACTGGTTTTTCGGAGTCATAATTTAAATTTAACTATAATTGAAACAAAAAAAATGTTGAGTAAATTAACCTTTTTTTAATAATATGTTACGAATTTTTTAATGTATTGCTTAGCTTGAATGAAGCATGAGGGTTTCATTTTAATCATCGTATTTAACGGTTTAATATGATCATAAATGATTAAACTATGTTTCACCTTAATCGACGCCAGTTACAAAATTTTCTTATTATTTTCAGATATTTTGTGTACTTGTAAAAGATCAAAATTTATTAAGACGCTACTAATCTAATAAACATTCAAGTTTGATACGTATCACTCCTAAGAGGAGGAGTTTGTCGACTCTTCCTCGGTGTCATTTTCCCAAAAAATAAGCCCAATTTACTTAAAATTTTTACTTGAAGTATAAATTTCATTTAAAAAAACTTTGAAATTATTCTGATGCAAAAGTTTTTACGAAAGCGAGCAACAAGCATGAAGTTTAAATTTAGCGGAGTTATAAAATAAAAGCATTGTTGATAATTCTTTCGGCCCACGTGCATCGTTGTGGGTTAGCCGCTAACTTTGGCTCAATTATCGCTCATGGCGACTTTACGTGATATTATTTAGTGTGAGAGTTTTTTTTCGTATGTACTTTTAAAAATACAAAGTTTGATACATTTTATTTATATTTTTTGTATATAATACATGTTTTTTTAATAACGAAACTAGAAAAAAATAATAGTTTAATCGTTTTGAGATAAAATAATAAAACAGAATGTTTAAAAAAAGATAATATTAACAGAAACGATTTTTAAAATGAACATTGCATGTGGGCGAATATGATAAAAGAAATAACTAAATATGAAATACGATTTTGAACATATTCGATAGACAAAAAATTATTAAAAATAATTTTACAGCTCGTAGAATGGTAATTTTCACACCATTTAGTAGCGCGTAAAAATTCATATTTTAAAAAAGTAAAAAAATGTGTTTTGGGGTCGAAATTCGGGAATCTACCCCTTTTATGCAGGAAAAATCACTTACAGCTTTGCTAAGCATGTAGAACATGGTAATAATATTCATCCGGGGCATATATTCGATGCCCTTCTTTTTCCAATAATCATCATTCCTTGCAGAATACCTAGGGAAGAGATTAAAAAAAACTTATTTCAGAGTTTTAAACTGCAACAAATTATCGTTGAAATTATATATACATTATATAAAAGCAATTTATTAAATACTTAAAGCATATTTAAAGTACATTTACACAAGGTAATATAAAATCTGAATGTTTATAAATCAAAAACACAGGTAAAAACTCCTAATAAATATACTATCTACACATCCTGGACTTTTAAATTATATCTCACATTTAACACAGAATGGATATATTGCATATTAATTTCACATTTCGAAGCCTGATTAAATCGAATTTTTGGATTATTGGCAACTGACCACGTCATTTTGAACCACAATGATAAGAAGGCCAACTAATCTTTGGCATTTCACACTACGCCAACTTGATGAAAATGATTCAGCAGATTTTAACAATTATTGTTTTTATTGTCTTAGCTCTTCTACACAGCGGGTACTCTCCACGTACAGTGGGACGATGCACGTTAAATCTGTCGAGGCTCAATGTACTCCCGTTGGTGTGATGTGGTATTTAGGAGAGCAGGATGCCAACTCAAATGTCGTCCTCCTCATTTGATGGAGGTTCAAAACTATTAGGTTTGTCACCAATAGCCTTCAGGTTGCTTTTTAGGGAGTCATTAATATAGTTTAGACTGACTACAAACAGCTGGTCTTACCATCCAGACTCGAACTCACGAACCGACAGAAAAAAAATGCTAACCGTGAAGGAGTGAGTATTTATTAAGGAAGCGCTACACGGCAACACGAGGGCTACTGGCGGTGGATCTCCAATTTAAACCACGGGCAAGTGAAGATGATGAGCTTCTTCCCCTGCTCTCTACGAAGCTTAGGCCGCGGTAGCCAAGTGGTCAAGGTATCGGATCATGGCAGGCATGTTAGGAGTTCGAGCCCAGTACCACTGAAGGTCCGCCGTGTAGGGAAGTGATGCATATTAAATCTGTCGAGAGCTCAAACGTCCTCCCGCGGTGTGGTGTAATAGTTCATCCTCTTTACTTGACCATGGTTCAAAATTACGGGATCTTTCACCAAAAGCCCTCGTATAGCTGAATAGCGCGACGTTAATATTCACTCACTCTCTCTACGAAGCTTAAATATATATTTCTTATTTTTTCGGTTTCTCAGTTGTGTTAACTGACAAAATCTGATTAAAACTCATTTTTGATGTGTAACATCTTTACTCTCGGTTGCTGGATATTTGTTGGAGTGATTTCGTGAAAAGGGAAGGAAATGCGTAACAGGAAGTCGGGAGAAGCGCGTGCTGTTTGATTTGACCAATTCAGCGCCTTGGGGGTGCCTCTTCGCTAGCCTCGTCGCGGGGTCCAACTGTGGTACCAATTAAGACGCCCGCCTACCGCACATATCAGTAAGTCTTATTAGATTTCATCCAGAATAAACTTGTGATTCTTACGCTCAAATGTCAAAGTCTCAGGGCTCGTTGTGTGTGAAATCTGAGGATATATTTATATATGTGTAAACTATATATTAACAATTATATTTCCTGTTAAGCGTCTGACAAAGCTCATCATTCTTTAAAAAAAATAGGAGTAAATAAAATGAAATTATTTGAATAAATATTTAAGGGCTTATCATTTTCATACTTTGAGGTTAATTCCTGTCACTGTCAATATAATATTTTTAATTGTGATTAAAAATACTTCTCGATTAAAAAAAACTAACTAATTAATTAAAGGCTATTTTTGATTTTCTCTAATATTTCTAATTTTTAAGCATGCACTTGACGGTGTCTCTTCTCTACCCTCGTCTGGGGGTCCAACTGCAGTAGCAATTAAAACGCCCGCCTACCGCACATACCAGCAAGTCTTGTCATTTTGGTGGTCGCATGCATTTCTCCGAATCAAACAGTTAAAAAAATTAGATTTCCGGCATTTTGTTCTTTTACCGTATACTGAAGGTGGTTTTGCTCTTTAAAAAAAAAGCTATCACTCGCTTCTCATGATTTTGAATTGTGATTTTAACGTTAACTTCAGTTTGCCAGAAGCTGAGCCACTCATAGCTTTTCTGAAAGATGAACTCAAGCTCGAAATGAGCACAAATCGAAATGTTTCGACAACTAACAGTGGTACGGTTATTGACGCTGTTTTTCAACGATTTTTAAAATATTTTGAAATCACAAGTATATGTGTCATATTTTAGTTTTCATAAATCTATTGTCTCCGCTCTTCTCCAAATTGAACAAGGATACATATTTTTGATAAAAAATAGCATTACTCCTTGTGTTAATTAAATAAAATTTTCATTAAAGATATAATTATTCGATAGAAAATTATTTCCAGTTATAACTGATTCATTTCTTTCAGGATTAAAGTCACTATCGCGTATTTACCATGATAACAAGTCAGATGTTACACATCATATGCGACTACTGTAAGACTCGTTTCATTTTATTTTTTTTGAAACTAAATGTGAAAAATAACGTACATAAAATCAGTGTACTTCACTTATGGTGAAAGTAAAAATCACAGCAAAATTTCATAACTACGCTATGGAGCCCGGTTTAATATTTAGAAATAGCTTATGACCTTATCTCTCTCGGATAATCCAGATCCTTAAATAAATTATAAGAAAATTTCTAGGTCGATTTTAATATATTTCGAATCAATGCAATAATTTTTAATGAGCTAAGAAAGAATTTATACTAATGAATGTCAAATGCTAAAATTTGAAATGTGTATTAAAAACAATGCAACATACTATATGTTCAAATGCAAATTCACGGTAATAAAAAAATTAAGAAAAATTATTAAGTGCCGAAAAAATTCAAAACTATCACAGTCACACATATATAATGATCCTGGATTTTAAAACTATCACAAAAAATAAATATCAGAGGCATAAAAATTCCTTTCAATGAATATTAAAAAATAACTAAAAAAAGGAAATCGTTTTCGACATATATGTTAGCATAAAGTGAAAGAAACTTTGCTTCTCAATTCAACAATTAATTTAATTAACACTTATAGAATAAATATTTTATCCGGTTTCTAGTAATGAGCTGAGTGAATAATAAATTATTATTACTATCAATAATAATATAAGAAATAATGATAATAAAATAAGTATTATTTTCTAGTTTTGATTACCCTATCGAATATAAAACGACTGCTTACCATTTTATAAAAAACAAAACGACAATAACTATCGCTAAAATCCAAGCGTAATACATTTTTAGTAGTTTCTGTGCTCCTGGACTTTAAAAAAAATTGTTAACTGAGTTGAAAGGAATAGAAAGGTTTGACGAAAACGTACTGGGCTCGTATAGCTGCCGCTACTGAAACTTCCTTTTCAAGTTTCTGTCTTTAAATAAGAGACAGGAAAAAAGACAGAAACACGAATGATGGTTGCCAAAATCATGCTGCCGATAAACGTCACAAGTTTATAATCACAAAAGTCGCAGTATCTAATCGTCTGGCTCTTGCTTCCGGAAGGGTTAACTGATTTTCATATGTAATCAGATGGTTATACACAATTTTTTTTCCAAATATCCTGTTTCTATATTTTGTTTTTAAAGCGAAAAGCTTTAACGTGCAGTGAAAATCGTTTAACACAAAACTGAGGAGGACTGAAATATTTTTTCGGGTTAAAAGAATTTTGTGTTAAAGGATGTTGCAAAATAAACATATATTCAACAAAATTAAGTTTATTAGAGTACATTATTTTTTATATATAGATAGATATGCATGTATTTAATAATAAACATTGAAACAAAAACATTCACAAGAACTTAAAGAAATTCAATACAAAATGTTCGAATTTTTTCTTAAAAACGAAACATATATTTAGTTTTGGAAAATAATCTGATATTTTTCTTAGCATTGTTTTTTTTACCATCAATTTGTCACCACATTGTTCGGTGTCTTCCATTTCGTTATGCATTTCCCCTATGGAATGTGCGTCAAAATAACTGCACTTACTTTTCGGGATGTTTTCATTTCGGATGAAGTGGGAACAGGAGCTGCATTATCTGTTTTATTTTCGTCCTTGAAATCTGCATCAATGATATTTTGTGAGCTTTGAACCAAATTCAAAATGTCTTTGTCTGCCATAATTTTATACATTATTATCGTCTAGTGCAACACATTCTTCCGATGATACAGTTGGGCAGTCCAATAATACAGAAATTTCCTCAAACGGATTTATTTCCCAGAAGGGATATCTTTTCGTATTAAGCGATTTTTGTTTCGTGTTAAGAGAAAAAATCCATAGTAGTTTGTCGAAACCGTTGTAATATTTCGTGTTAACCGATATTTACTCTTATTAAATGATTTCGCTGTACATTTATGTGAATAAAGAGAATAAGGCTCTCAAGATGCTAAAATCTCGAGAGTATATTTTTTGAGTAATTTATTTTTATATAATTTAAATCTCTATCCGTTATTCATTACGAATAACTATTATTTGCTTTGAGAAAAAAATAAAAAAAACACTCGGGATTTAAAATTTTCACGTTTTTATTTTCTTTTGATATATACTTTAGATCAATAAGAAGTGTGACTGACTGGTAATTAAATTTAATCCTTTATAACACAATTTTTTTTGACATTACATAACAATTTTTCCTGCAAAGAAAAATATAATTATTTATTTAGAAGTGAATTTTTTAAACAAATTATTAAAAATTTCACGCAGCCATGTTTTTTATCTTGTTTATTGTATAATAATAAGTAAAATTTAAAAATTAATGTGTGGTTCTCAAGCTCCACGAAATATATTACTGGATAAAATAAAAATTTTTTTCCTTTAAAATAAATGCAATCAAGAGAAAAGGACATCAATATTAAATCTTGTAAGTATCGAAAATATCCTGAATTTAATATATTCTCTGAAGTGCATAGAAAAGGCTGCATCGGCTTTTCCGGTATTTAAACCTGCAAAGGATCCTATTTTTCCGGAAAGTTATAGATCGATATCCCTATATTTTAAGTATACTCACAGAAAAAATAATTTTGGATAGGTTTAATGAACGCCTCTTTAATAATAATAAACTAATTATAAAACAGCTCGTCTTTCGGAGAAGAAAATAATCTAAACTGGTGTAGTCTTTCTTGATATTCAAAAAGCATTTGATCGTGTTTGACACACAAGCCTCATTTCTTAACTTATATCAAACGCAACAACCCATCCCTACTAAAAAATTAATTAAATTTAACCTTTTTTTAATTGAAGGCAGATAAAGCAATTCTCGTGCACCACAAGTATCACACGGGGCATACAGAAGTAAGTAAAACAAATTAAATTAATTGACTAAACAAAAGTTATGAAGTAATGAAATAACAAAAATAAATAAGGTACAAAGACAAAAATAAATTACAAAATAAAACTATTACGAAACAATACCAATACAATAAAGATACAAAAATAAAAAAAATGAAAAATTTACAAAAAATTACAAAATCAGATCAATGAAATTACAGTTGTAAATTAAATGTAAAAGAAATAGTTGTCGCTGCAAGTTCTCTGAAATTTTTTTAGCTTGTAGAATCAGAGAGAGAGAGAGAGAGAGAGTTATGTAATGTGCTTGAGTACATGTCTTCAGTGTGGTCTAAGAAAATAAAGCAAAATGCCTAAAAGATGGACTGAATTACTGGAATAACGTAAAAGTATAATTGATATAATCGTCTATCTAACCAATGGAATTACAGAATCAGGAAATACAAATTTCAAAACCATTAAGAAAAATTTTAATGGCAAAAACAACACGATTATTAATTTTCCATCCACCGCTAAAGCAAACAAATGGATAATCTTCATCCACCTTACTGTGGTAGCTGATTAAGTGGATGGCACTCCGTTCTGAAGGGAGATATCAAAGAGGAACTTAATAGTCCTAGACACAGAAGACGAAGATAGAAAATCTTTGAAAGTAATAGATACTAATGGAAGGAAAACCAGAAATTACAGAAACTGATTTATAATTAATAATACGGTAACCACAGATGACACGCAGTAAAATAAGTCTCATGATGCGCCGTAGAAGCTTAGAGTAGATCTTCTTGTTAATCGCAGGGCCACAAATTTTGAGCCACATGAAACAAAAGACATAATACTTTGCTAATAGAAAGGAGCACGAATATTGGAACTAATACCATAAATGTGACGAGCAATACGATTTAATCCTTGTTGCAGTTTATCACATATCTGTGAAACATAAGATATATGATTTTTCTAAGGAAACTTATTTTTTTTTTGTCAAAAAGTAGTCCTAAGTCCTTAATTTCCTCTACCGTAGCCAAAGGGAAACTATTCAAAAGAAATTGAGAGGAACAAAGAGGGGTGTTCCGTTTCTTATAATAAACATAATACTGAATTTGACAATATTAAATTTAAATTTAAATTTCTGTGACCAATCAGAAGCAAGAGTTAACGAAAACTTAGCATGTTGAAAGGTGGTAGAAGGACTTTTGCCCTAGAAGCAGAACAAAATATCGCTTGCGAAAGCGATAATTTTGAAACATGATGACATACTAAGCTTAGAAATAAGATCATTAAGAATAATATTTGACCCGAAACAGAAGCTTGGGTATAGCCTTAGTAATGGATTTAGACATTACTAAGCCTTAGTTACCAACCTTAGTTAGCAAATTTTACCTTAGTAATGGAACATTTTCTGTAAAATTTAAAAATACTCTTTCAGATCTCAGACGTATCCGAGCAAGTGTGATCCAGGTTTCACTCTTTCAGATTTACAGTGTTAAATATTTATATATCAATGATATATACCCACCATTAACAATACATTACTGTAAGCGGATGACATGGTGATACTTTACCAATACAAAGAACTTGACTCGTGTTTAATATACTACTGACCACACAAAATGCAACACCAAGAAGCACCTGAGATATCATAGCAAAATTTATTTGGTAGATATAATGTTGTTAAAAGATCAAACGATTAAAATTACAGCCTCTTGTGACGTGTGGATGATGACAAAATCTTTAGTTAGTGTAGCCGTTTTTTTTTTGTTGCTATAACGGTTGCCACACGTCTCGGCATAGAATCAAAGAAGATTTAGATATATCTTTGGGGAAAATTAGTCCATGCGGCTTTCACATATTGTCAAAGTGGATCTGGTGTAGCAGCGGGTGGTATATCCCGAGCCAGTCGTTGTGCAAGCCTGTACCACACGTTTTCGATTGGTGGTAGATCGGGAGAACAAGCAGGCTAAGGATGCAATTCAATCTGATGGGTAAAGAAGAACTCTTGAGCATTGTGGGCCATATGTGCTCACACCTTATCCTATGGAAATATAGTTGATGACAAGAGCTGAATGTATGGGAGGACCACGAGGTACAACACCTCAGAGATATAGCGCTGACTGTTCAGTGTACCAGTAATTCGTACAAGAGGGGGTTGGCAGTGAAATCCAATACCATCCAAACCATGTACCCGGTGCAGAACCAGTGTGGTGATGCATAACGCAACAGTTCAACAACCTCTTTCTCCAAACTCGAATCCGACCATTGTGATGTTGCAGTCAGAAACGGGATTCGTCAATAAACACAATGTCGTTCCATTCCGTTGTCTATGTTTGTCGTTCATCACACCATTGGCGGCGCAAATTCCCGTGTTTTTCAGTAATGGGTAAACGAAGCAATGGACGTTTTGAGGACATTCCACTCTGCTGTAAACGGCGTCGAAGGGTACAAGCAGGCACATGATGATGCGCAACAGACTGAATCTGTTGTGGCATGGTTCGTGATGTGGCTCTGTGATCTATCTTTGCCATGCGCGCAGTCCGCCTGTCAACAGGGGTAGTGTGGCAACGAGGTGTGCGACCAGATCGGTGCGTTTCCTCTTGCATCCAGCACACAGTTACTTGGTTTCGTCTAACACGTTGACCGATTTCTCAGAAGGATAATCCGCAATCCCTATAGGCTACTATTCTTCTTCGGTCGAATTCAGAAACTAAGTCAAAAGACGCTCTATGTCTTTCACGAGACATAGGTAAACAGCTTTCGCAAAAGGGAAAAAACGCACGAAAAAACAACTGTTGCACTTCCAATTACCAGTCTGTTCTCCCATTAGAAAGTGCTTTAGGGTTTATAAGCACATCACGATCACCCGTGATGTGCTTATGCGCTTTTATGCTAATTATTTGTATATTTCATCACCATCAACTCAAGATTTAAATTTCACGTGGTTTGCATGCTTCCTTCAAGGTGTTTTATTTTGTGTGACCAGTAGTGCAGATTCCTTGTCCTCCTCAAGAACTGGTTCTCCAAGGAGAGAATTGCATTAAATGCATCAAAAATGAAGGGATTTTAATTTACCGCTGGCAAAAACGGCCCTGATATTTTTTCGTCAAATGTAATAAAATTCACGGATCTCAGAACACGACACCTTTGTCTGATTTTAGATAATTATGGATCTTTTATGGATAACATATTACATTCTTTAAAAAGTAATTTAACCGTACTGCCCCATAATTTGTTTCCTTCAGTCTCACCAAGATATGTATTTAGCAGACATAAATGAATTGCTTTATATCCCAATGCCTTCTATCCTTTGACTATACCTTCCGTATTTGGGAATATTCAGCGAAAAAGCACCACCACACACACACATAGGAAAAATCATTTAGAAACAGCACACAAATTTATTTAAGGCGGATTCTCAATAGTAGATGGTTTATGAGGAACTCTCTCTGACCTTCAAGATGTGAAAAAAGTTAAACTCTGTCATTTATCAGATAACAGGCCCTCAATTTTTTATGAGCAAATCTATTACTCTATAAGTTTATCTGTTACGAAAATTTATAAATACGCCGCAACATTAAATTTCCATTGACCAAGACAAACTAAAACGGACCCTGAATTTTTATAAACTATCTCTTATTTAGTAATGTCATTCTGTGTTACTACATACAGTGGAACCTGGTTTTGTGCGGTCTTTTTTATGCGATTTGTTCTGTGCGATCTTTTTTATGCGGTAAAGGAATTTCAATGAGACACCACTGTAATGTTTTCTATCAATGTACCAATGGCGCTGAGAATGTTAGTAGCCCATCCCGCCGAATAGTCAGGTTTTGCCTTTAATATTTTATAAATTGGGTAAATACGTATTTGGCGTTAATCAGGCTTTGGGCCCTCTAGAGTCCTAGGCACCCAGTGAAGTGGGGTTTGCGAGGGTGTACGTTATGCCACTGCAATGTACATCTATACACTTCAAGACTTTCTGTTCATTTGTTATAAGCAGTCTTCCATGAATGCACGTTCAGTTGCTTTCTCGCAACGCGCCAACAGCCCACGCTTGATTCAAGACGATCTTTTAGTGACAGTGACAGTATCAATAATTTGATAGAATATGAAGACGGACAAGAAGAAGAACCGGATTCTTTAAAAGCGGATAAAATATATGCAGGTAGTTTGCTTTCCAACAAATTGAAAAAGCATTTTCTTAAAATAGATATCAATTCTGAAAGAAGTATGGAATTTCAAAAATAGCTTCGTTCATGCAAATTTGGTTATCGTGACATTTACAAGCAACTGACAAACCGATTTTTCGTGGTAAAAACTTATCTCTTATACTTTATTATGCAAAAAAAAAAAAAAAAAAAAAAAAATTGAAATTGTATCTTTAAGTAAAGAAAAAAAGTTATTTGAACTTATTCATCACAGGATGATGAGTGCTTTGGATTACGATGAGTAGCAGTGAATTATGCAAGTACATTTTGAAAAATTCTCTATGTATGCAATGCGAAACTAAATGTTTTAAAAATGCTTTCATGTGTAATTTAATTATTTACTTTGTTATGGAAGTACTTTCTCATAAATTTCGTAAATCATGGGCGTATTTTCTAAATGCGACTTTTTTTTATGCAGTCCCTTTCCACAGCATAAAAAAAAATTCTGCAATATTTAAACAAAGTTGTTTGTTATATGCATGAATTTATGAAATTTTCGAATATTTTTTGTGCGGCCTTTTATGCGGTTCCTATCTTCCGCACAAGAACAGGTTTTACTGTATTTAAAAGTAAAATGTTCTCATTCTCACATTTTCTTCTCCCCTGAAAAAAATTTCAAAAGTATTTTTCATGTGTTCTTTGATATGTAATTTGGATCCTCCTTATTAAAGCATGTACTCTTATCGTCACTATAAAACTTCTCTTCTCGGACTTTTTTCTGCTTCCGGATTGGCTAGACTTTTCCCGTCCACCTTCTTGATTCTACCGTCAATTTTTAACATCTTTTCTCTGGCTTCTGGTTCTAAGAACTGAATATTTATGTAATACTCTTGAAGTCTTTTAATAAATATAAAGGTTATACTTTGCATTTTTGAAGAATTAATACTGGCTTTACTTTAATTAATACTTTTTCAATTAATACTGGCTTACTTTACACAGCCCTCTTTAATGTCTCCAATTATAAACTAGTATGTACACCATTTTAACGTTACCCGTTTTAGGAATGTAATTTCAATTTTGTAAATATTTCCTAAATTATTAATTATAGTTAGATGTAATTTTATTTCTAAGGTTTTATAACATGAGAAATGCAAGCTTTATCTAAAAATTACCCCTGTAATTCACAAAGAATTTTTTAAAAAAATGCAGATTATTCTCTCTCTCAAAATATTTTCCTCGTAAAATTTCTTTTCAGTGGAAACTGCTCATTGTGACATTATTGGGAATGAGCACGCTGACTTTCTTGTTAAAAAAGGAACCCTTGCGATTCAAAGACCCACGAGAATTTCAACCTTAAATTCTTCCAAAATTCGCCGTTTTGGTGAAAATTTTCGAAATTTCTTTTGTGCTTTTATTTAAAATCCCATACATTTAAGATTCCAAAAACACTCTATTTTTGTTTTTACGATATTTAGAAGCAAAGCTATAGCATAAGTATACCGGAAATGGAATTTACAAAACTGGAAGTAGATCCCCACACAAAATATTTTTAAGACATTGAATTGAAATTTTCAGATTTAGTTCTATTTGTGTTATGAATCAAAATCTAATCTCTGTGTATATATTTATGTGCATTTTTGCTTTTATATGATAAAAAATCATTAATTGTTTTAAAAAATCGTGTTTTTGTATACAATTTGGCTGAAAAACTTTCAAAAGTTTTTCAAATCTTTTAATTCCTAACACATATAAATATGCTATTCACCTACTGTATAAATATTATTTGAATACATTTATTAGAATTTTGTGTAACTGCAATTTTCTACCAAAATTTCACTAAAAAACGACAATTGTTATACTAAAACACTCCAGAAAACAGCAAAAGGTTTAAAAAAAAGTCCAAATTAGTTAAACATGAAGCTAAAGAGTTTTTGAACTATAAATATATGGTGAGTTTAAAAAATGCACAATTAGTAGAAAACTTTTTTATCCTATATTACAGCATTTAAATGCATTTTCTGAGAAACTATATTTTTCAATTTTTTGCTTCACGGTAAACTTCACAACAGGATTTCTTTTTAAGATATTAAATTGAAATTTTCAGAAACTATTTTATTTAGTTTTTTATTCAGTATAGACTTTAATCTGATCTTTATGTATATATTTATGTATTTTATTACACTTTTTGTAAGAAAATAACATTAGTTTTATGTAAAAAATTGAGTTCTTGCCTATAAAATGACATATTTCAAAAACTTTCCAAAGTATTACAAATCTGTAGTGCATAAATATTATTTGAATATATTAATTAGAATTTTCAATACAAGCCTTACCGTATCTGCAATGTTTCACTAAAATTTCACTCTTTTATTAGACATAAAGCATGTTTACAACACGAACAATGCCTCAGGGCTCAATAGTGTGAGTCACTATCGCAAGTGATTGTCACAGGAATTGTTCCAAGTCGGGGCCGCGTAGTTCATAGCCCAGCCGACACAGATGCATTGTGGGCAGCATTCAAACGAATCCAATCATCGGCGTTGGGGTTACCCTACGAGAAGAAATTTAAGGGATTGAGGTCCAGGGAGCGTGGAGGTCAAGAAACAATTTCGCCACGTCAAATCCACCTCCCGGGATATGTAGCACGTAAGTGGTTACGCTTCTCAATCGAAAAATGGGCTGGTGTATTATCATATATGAATCACCTGTACTCCTTGCAACAACTCAGGGAGGACGTGATGCAGGAAAACAAGGTATTTTGCGCCTTTGAGGAGCTAGGCTAATATATATATAGTCGTTTGGCTACTCACCTCGTCCCGATGGCTACTATTATCGCCATTTTCCCGGACTAAACGGGGCTTACGACCCAATGTTCCTGGATGATTTGTCATTCCCATTCTGCCAACCATATTTTCCTATAAATAATCCAGATTATGTGTTAAAAAAGTTTCAAATTTCTCTGTGCGTATTATACGCCACCACGGCTAATGCGATAAAAAACTTTCTCCATCAGAAAAGCTTACAATAAAGTTTTGAAAGGAATACCATTTATGCTTTGCAAAATAAATAACATATGGCGCTGAAAGCTTTTGTTACTCACTCGGCTGACGTGTTTCAGCAACAATCAGTTCTGTCCAATTACATTCAAGAACGAATTCGGCTCCTCTGAAAGATATTACTGTTGATAATCGCTAGCGTCATTTCGCTTTCTGTCTTGAAATTGTTTCGTACCGAAAATATTCAAGGTCGTATATCTTCATGTTGAAGCAAATGCGTGTAAATTACACGGCTTATTTTGAACTAAATTTTATATAGAATGCTACCGAAGTAGAAAACTGGGAAACTGCACGATTGTTTAACGTTCACGAATTAAAATTTCAATTGCGGAGGGAAAAAACGAAGCTAATTTTGAAAAACTGCGACCCAAAGCTTTTTAATTATGGACTCGATGAAGCACATCCCAGTGAGAATGTTAAAAATGCCCTGAGCTCCACATCTGCAGCTAATATGCGCAGAACTGACAAAGAAATTACAGTCTTTAGACGTCGGAATTAAGAGATATTTAAATTGAAATTTCAAAAATTATGGGAACAATAAATGCTCGATGGAGAAAAGAAGTTTATAACGAGAAAAAAAAAATCCCTGTATAATTTATTACTTATAATTTTAATCATACTGTGCCTTTTGTTTAATTTTATCTGACACTACATTATCAGCAATATATATTTTGGATCATTCGCTACGAAAATTGTCGCGGATTATACGGCACTGCGGTTTATGCAACGTTTTTTTATTTTTTTCTACACGAAAAAAGGCTTTGCGGATAATACGCTGCTCCGGATTATATACCGGAAAATGCATTACTATCCCCCCTCTAAATTTGTCGGTCAAATTCAACAACACCCTGTATAATGAATAATTTTATTAATTCTGTATATAGAGAAAATCCTTGAAATTCGGAACAACACAAACAAATAGGCATCCAGAATCTTCGCGTTGCTTCGAAATATATTTTTATAGAAATTCCGGTTTACTTTGTACTTCTATTTGATAGTTTTGAAATTAAATCTTAAAAAAAAAACTGTATCTAAGAGTATAAATGTCTTTCAGAACTAATAAAAAATGTCATTAAAGTTTAGTAGAATTTGGTGGGAAAAAAACTTCTTATACAAGATATATGGTCACGCGCATTCATTTTTCAGTATTTAGAGGCAATTTAAATTAACTCACATACGTTATATGTGAATGAAGTACAGTGTTTGTGTTGTGTAAGACCAAGCAGAAATTTTTTTTAAAAAAATCGAATTAATCATCTATATTTTTTTATTAGAAACAAAAATCTTGTCCGACATTTTGAATTACTAAGACTTAGTCCAGTGATGAAACTTTCAATGATGAAAATTTTGAATATAATTCGAAATAACCATATTACGAAACATTAGCTTTCAGTTAAAAAGAAATACTGTTTAAATGCAACATACGCAACTAATTTATGAGAAAAGTAATGATATTTCATAATTTCCTTTCAAAAGAAAAATTATAAAAATAATTTCGGATTAATTTCATTCACTCGCGCTGGCACACTTTACAGTAGGAATTGAAATAGTTATTCTCAATTCTGAATTTCACGTCCTGGAATATGAACTTGTCAAAGTGTCATTTCTTCCTAACTATTTCAATCTTCGCAACTTTTCAATTCCTTGAAGCAGAGCATGTAAGTAACCTTAAATTTCTTCTACTGTTCCAGAGAATATTCATATTTGAATCAAAAATTGAGATGTAGATTGCGAATATAAACATTTACGTCGAAACCTAGCCTCAGAAGTAGAACATAAGTACCATTAAATTTATTTAAAATTTGATCAAATTAAGTGTAAAATAGAAAGTTTTTTCTACCTCTCAGCTGAAACAAATGCGAAATTAATTATTTATTAAACTAAAATTCGGAAGATCGAGCCTTATTTAAACATTCCTATATTTAATAACGAAGAATTTTATATCTATGTATATATAGAGATAACTGCTTGAAAGATGATTGAAATACAAAATTGACTCTGTCTGAAAATAAATTCCAAAGATATTACAAATTGAAACATTTTGCTTATTGAAACATTATTGAATTATTATGTTTCTGTTAGTGTTGTGTGTTATCGCACTTGATCGACATAGTCTTTACGTCTTTAAACAATGAAGAACTGTAGCAGGACTTGAGAGCAGCAGGCTCTTGTGGCAAACAATAACACATCACTCAATAAGTCCCGGGCCTTATATATAGATGGCACTACCTTCTAACTTTTCTAAGCCTAACCTAGTAGTACTTACTTTCAAATGGCACGTGTCAAAATTTCGAGATAATATCTTGTTTAGTTATAAAGTTACAGTGTTTTTTTTGTGGCAACAGTGGCAACTGTTTGGAAACCATAGATGAAATGAATTCCGTGTGCTAATTAAACATAACTTTCTGATAGGGAAAAACACTGTTAAAGCAAAACAATGGCTTGATAAATATTATCAGGAATCTTCTCCATCGCAAACAACTGCTAAGAGATGGTATGATGACTTAAAATGTGGTCGTACAGACACAAACGACGTGAACGTTCAGGTCACCCAAATTCTACAGTTGTTCCAGAAATCATCAAAAATGTACACGAAATCATTTTATCCTATCGTAAATTGAGGTTGCACGAGATAGCAGAGAATTTAAAGGTATCAGAAGGCAAAGTATTAACTATTTTGCATCATCATTTGTCAAAGAGAAAGCTGTGATCAAAGTAGGTGCCACCTTTGCTCACTATCGATCAAAAAAAAATAACACATCGACGATTCAGAGCGTTGTTTGGAGCCGTTTAAGCAAAATAAAAAGGATTTCTTACGTAGACATGTGACAATTGATGAAATATGGATCCATTACACTACACGCCTGAATCAAAAAGATCGTCAGCTGAGTGGACAGCAGCCAGTGAAAGACGTCCAAAGCGACAAAAAACTCAAACTTCAGCTAGCAAGGTTATGGCATCCGTATTTTGGGATGGAATTTTGTTTATTGACCACCTCGAGAAAGGCAAAACAATAATGAATATTACATAGCGTTATTGGATCATCTGAATGAAGGAATAAAGAAAAAACGTCCTCAAATGCAAAAGAAAAAAGTATTCTTTCACCAAGGCAATGCTCCGTGGCACAAGTCCACGAAAACGATGGTAAAATTGAACGAATTGCTCTTCGAATCAATTTCCCACCCACCGTACAGTCCAGATCTAGCCCCCAGCGACTACTGGCTGTTTGAAGATCTTAAAAGAATGCTGCAGGGAAAGAGGTTTGGTTCAAATGAAGAAGTGATTGGCGAAGTAGAAGTCTATTTTTAGAGCAAAGACAAATCATTTTACGAAAAAGATACTAAAAAATTAGAAGAGCGCTGGGGTGCATGTATTACTCTTGAAGGGGAGTATCTTGATAAATAAAGTTCAATTTTGCAGAAAAGTTGTTGTTTTATTAGTTAGGCCCGGGACTTATTGAGTGATGTGTTACAAGCCAAGAAGTGGGCAGGAGTGTTTACCGTAGCATTTAATTTAAACTGTGCCTAATTTAATACCGTTGCATTCACTGATATTCTAGAGCTTCCAAAACTATTTCAAAATGCTTTATCGTAGCTTGAAAGTCAGACGTCCTTGCGCCATGGTCTCACTTTTCCTATTAGCGCTATCTGGCGCGAAGAATTATTGCTAAACACGTCGAAACACTAATGCCAATTGTTAACACCAACTCTTATGATTCAACCCTATAGCTAATGCGATCTCATGGCGTTAATATATTCCCCAGTCTTCAAAGTGTGCACACATTTTTTGATCCCCCCATGTGTTTACGATTTCTAAAGAGGGCAAGGGCAGTAAGGGCTTCACGCAATTCCCTTTAAGTATGCTAATTCCTTTGACCTGAATTTCTGAAAGAGGTAAGGATAATATGATGACAAACATCATAACGCTAGATTACTTTTAACACATTATGCATTTTAGACAAATCAGTAAGAGAAACGGAACTACCAATAGCGAACTAAAATAGCGACGTGGCAAATGTGATGCACCAAGTAGGTGCAGAGATGCGTTCGGGAGAATAGATGTGCTACCGTTGAGCAACTGACCAATCTGATGAACCAAGGGGCTTCAACAGTGCATCCTATACTTCTGTTCAGTGAACGTTGCTTATCTAGACTTCCAAAACAGACGACTGGTTCATGCACCTATGCTAACTGCTTTTCATCGGCAACGAAGGCTGGAATTTACAAGCCAGTACCGCAGCTTGATGTCCACTGATTGACGAAGGGTAACGCTTTCTGATGAATCACGTTTTATGCTCCATCGGACAGATGGACATTGACGTATATGGTGTGAAACCTCTGAAAGCAAACACCAAACAACCCTTGTCGAAACTGTCTGGAGCATTATGGTCAAGGGAATTTTTTTCTCTTGCATTTTCTGTATATATATATATATAATGTGTGTGTGTGTAATAATCCACATTAATTAAATCTTTCATACCAGCTAATTATCTAGGATCCATTCCTTCACAGGGGAACCACGTTTAATTAATAAACTAGCTTGCCACCTAACGGGCACCTTTTGAACTTACATCTATCCACCCTTCCAGATCATGTGATTTCTGGCTTACTATAAACACCCGAGATTTCTGGAGACTACTCTTTTCTGTCTTTGCCTTTCGTCATGTAACCGGCTACAGATTGATATATGTTTTGTGTCCCCTTATCTGCTTCTTGTTATGTTGGAACGCAATATGTTAAATATTCAACTAACTGTACTTACTATTTCAAAGGACTGCCTCTCGTCAATAACATCAAAAATAAAGCATCAATCACCTTATTATTAGGAAACCCCTCCCAACTGCCATCGTTATAACATTAGTTGGCAGGATAGCAAGTTCTCAATTTTGACACGTAAATAATTTTTTTAGACCCAATTTTCAAAATTTTAATACAAGGGGTGATCAAATGAAAAGGTACGAAACGACATGGTGGGTACAAATATAGACTTTATTCAAAATATACACCATAGGCCTGAGCACAACGATCCCACTGATGAACAAGCCGCAGGATTCCTTGTTCCCAGAATTCCTGTGGCTGTGACGAGACCCAGTCCTTCACAGTGTCCTTGAGTACGTCATCCGAGTTGAAGCGCTTTCCTTTCAGGTGTTTCTTCAGTGGACCAAACACATGGAAATCGCAGGGTGACATGTCCGGACTGTAGGACGGATGGTCCAACGTCTCCCATTGGAACTTGTCCAGTTCCATTTGTGTGACTCTGGAGACGTGTGGACGCGCGTTATCATGGAGCAAAACCACACCCACCGTGAGCAGCCCCGGTCTTTTGTTCTTGATGGACCTGCGTAGGCGTCGGAGTGTCTCACAGTACACATCGGAGTTAATGCTTTTTCTGTGCTCGAGTAATTCTGTGCTCGCATCATTTGGACGCCGCTTTTTATAAGAGCCTTTGCTCTCTCCTGCACATGCGGGCACCCGCGCATGATCCGATCCCAGTCAGAGTCTCCAATGGCATCCCGAGATTTCTCGATACATTCTCCCTTGGCGGAATATGCAAATATTTAACTGTTTCATTTTTATGTCGTTTCGTACCTTTTCATTTGATCACCCCTTGTAGAACGTGTTTCCAACATCTCCCAAATCATCACGCTCACAACTTTGTCAATCGTGGATTTAGGTCCAACCACCAAACACATTTTCAACATGGAATGCCACCAACCCCATGTAGTATCTATACTCAACAAGGCATTCTCAATGCTTACCATTGGAAGCAACAATGTTCTTTTGATCAAACCCAATTAAGACAAATCCCATTTACTTGTGACTCATCCTTGGCTACTAACACTGCTTCTCAGTGCACGAGGAACCCTGTTAGTACGCAACAAATCCCAAACCAGGGACAACATCCCTCTACTGAGGCTTCTAGCCTAGCATATGGACAATTACAAGTGTCGGGACACATCTCATCATTGCCTCTAACTTAGACAACCCACCTTTTAAATGTAAAAATAATGTAAATATTGTTATTGACACTGGATCTCCTTTATCTTTAATTTCTGCAGATATTCTAAATAAACTTAAACTAACAAAACAAAAAAACTAGGCCTATACATTTTAACCAAGCCCATGATAATTTTCAATTAAACCAAATATGCAAAACTTTTTTTAAGAATTACAAAAATTGAACGAAATATAAATATGCATGTCATTAATAATAGTCTACCTGATATTATCTTAGGACTACCAGAGTGTAGCCAATACAAATTTATTATTGATTGTGAACATAACCAACTGTTACAAAATGGACAAATTATTGTAAATTATTCTAACAAAATCAACAAACAAATGTCTTTACACATACAGGAAAATATAAAAAAACCTAAACCTAATCAGGAAGGTTCAATAAATTCCTCAAAGGAAATTTTTTCACCTCTGATTGTTAAAGAACTATCTCCTAACATGGAGGCATTCTTTCAGAATGCCTCCATGTTTTTTTCAAAAAATAAATATGATGTAGGTAAAATAAGAATGGAACCCCCTAGAATTAACTTAACATCAGACCTCCCAATTTCTCAGAGAGCACGCAGAACCTCAGCTACTCAGAAGTTGAGATTAATAAACAAATACAAAATAAATTTATTAACTGCAGGTTTAATTCAAGAATCAAATATTAGTTATTCTTCCCCTGTTACTTTGGCTTATAAAAGAGATGGGGAAAAAAACAAGACTATACATTGACTAGTGAAAACTGAATGCAATTTGTAAAACAGATGCAAAACCCTTACCTCGAACAGACTCCCTGCTAGATAAACTAAACAATACTAAATTTTTTTCTACTCTTGACTTTCCAAGTGGTTACTGGCACATTCCTCTAAACGATAAAGATAAAGAAAAATTAGATTTTGCTATATATATATATATATATATATATATATATATAGAAGTGAAGGGAAATTTTTAAAATAATGTTAATCTAAATTTCAATTTTAAAATTAATATGTCTGTAGGATACGGGTGTGTACTAAGGGTCCCGGCGCACACACGTGTCTTGCGGAGGGGGGATGTAATAACCCCCATTAATTTAATCTTTTATAGCTTTTAATTACCTATGGTCCATTTCTTCAGGATGCTGGCCTAATTAATAACCCAGCTAGCCGCTTAACGGCCACCTTTTGAACTTACATCTATCCACCCATCCAGATCATGTGATTTCCGGATTACTATAAATACCCGAGATTTCTGGAGACCGCTCTCTACTGTCATTGTGTTTCGTCATGTAATCGGCTGCAGCTTGGTTTGTGTTTAGTGTCTTCTTGTCTGCTACTTGTTATGTTAAAAGGCAATACGTTGAATGTTTAATAAACTGTATTTACTATTTCAAGACTGCCTCTCGTCAATGCCATCAAAAATAAAGCATCTATCACCTTTTTCTTAGGAAATCCCTTCCAACGGCCATCGCGTTATAACATATATATATATACACCCATATACATAAACGTAATTGTTTTGATAATTGCAATGCTTACTCTTTTTCAATTCCTACTATTAGCTCACTCTTTCCTCGATATATTTATATACACTACTGGCCACCGTAAATGCAACACCCTGAAGGAAGCAAGCACATAACATGAAATTTACAACATACATTAGCGGAGGTGAGATATACAAATGATTAGAATTTCAGCACAGACACACACCACGCACGCCTGTGGCACCACCTCAAAGCGCTATTTAAGGCTTGGAGATTTTGACGATTTCAAGTTCAGCAATTGTGTTTTTCTTGTGTTTTTTTTTTCAAAAAACGATCAGTTATGCCTCGTAGAAAACAGCGATCAGCTTTTGATTAAGTATCCGAGTTCGACAGATGAAGGATAGTGGCCTACCGAGATTGTGGATTATCTTTCAGGGAAATCGGTAGTCATGTTGGACGAAACCAAACAACTGTAATGCGGACATGTGATCTTTGGATGCAGGAGGGTACGACGGACCAACGTAGTCGATAGCATCCACCTCAGTGCACTCCTTCACGTGAGGACAGGCAAATTGTGCGCACGGCAGTGACGGATCGCTCAGTCACATCACGAATCATAGCACAGCACATTGAGTCTGTAACGCATCATTTAGTGTCTGCGCGTACCATTCGACGCCGTTTACAGCAGAGTGGTCTGTCCGCCAGACGTCCATTTCTCGGTGTAAACTTGACACAGAACCACAGACGTCTCCGCCGCCAATGGTGCAATGAAAGATGAATGTGGGTGGCAGAATGGAATGAACTTGTCTTTACTGACGAGTCACGCATCTATCTGCAACACCACGATGGTCGGATTTGAGTCTGGAGACACCGTGGAGAGAGGATGCTGAACAGATGCGTTATGCACCGCCACACTGGTCCTGCACCGGGTATTATGGTATAGGGCGCGGTATTGGATATCACTCTCGCACTCCGCTAGTATGCATTGCCGGTACTTTAAACAGCCAGCGCCACATCTCCGAGGTGTGGGAACCAGTTGTCCTTCCTTATCTTCAGGGCTTGACCACAGCCATATTTCAACAGGATAATGCGCAACCACACGTGGAACGCATTGTCCAAAGGTTCTTCGTCAATCACCAGATTGAATTGCTTCCCTGGCTGGCTCACTCTCCGGATCTTTCGCCAATAGCAAACATGTGGTCCATGGTTGCTCTCTGATTGACCCAGATTACACTCCCAGCTGCCACACCAGATCAACTTTGGCAACGTGTGGAAGCTGCTTAGTCTTCTGTACCCCAAAATTACATCCAAAGTGTCTTTGAATCAATGCCGAGGCGTGTGGCAGCGGTGATCTCCAACAATGGCGGCTACTCTGGCTACTGATTTTGGCAGGAACCACACTTCACAGAAGTCTATAAATTTAATCATTTGATACTTGGTCAACATGTTATCTACAAAATAAATTTTCTTGTGCTATCTCTTGTTTTTTTTTTTTTGGTGTTGTATTTACGGTGGCCACAGTAAAGTATATACGCACATGCATAAACGTAATTGTTTTGATAAATAGAATGCTTACTCTTTTTCAATTCCTACAATTAGCTCACTCTTTCCTCTATATATTTATATACTTATCTTGTTCAAATTTTGAATCGTTAATAAAATACTTTCTATTCCTCCAATCAAGCTCAAAATAAATATTTTAAACTTGTAGTGGATGAATCTTGATGTTAATACAGTTTTTTCAAATATTAATTAATTTAATTTAATTTAATTAATTACCAGTTTTTGACGCCAACTTAAATTCTTCTCCATTGTTGTAACAATGTAACTGTTAAAATAATGACAAAAGGTGGCGCCGAAAACCGGTTTTTCAGCCTAACCTAGTGTGCATTGTTACAACAATGCGGACACACACAAATCACGCTCTTTTTTCAATTCCTGCTATTAGTTTCCACTCTCCCTATATATATATCTTATTCAAATTTTCATCCGCTTATAAAATATTTTCAATTCATTCATTTAAAGTAGGAATTGACTTAATCTTTTTTTTTTATATTACTTGTTATTGCAGAGTTTCGAGCCTGATTATTCACCAATGGTTAGTTACTTTGACTTTCCAAACCCACGAAAATATCCGGAAGACTCCCAAGAATATGGTGAATATGATTCTGGGGAAGAAGATAGTAATTCGTTTGAAAATAAACATCCAAATAACAAACAGAACTATGAAGAGGATGTAGAAGACGATGCTGAAAGTAATTGTGGAAGTATGTTTAGCTTGTTTTATATTATGAATGTCTTGATGTGAACTCACCATGTCATAAGAGGATGCGTTTCATTTAAAAAGGCACGTTTCTCTCTCCTTGGCAGGTATCAAAAAGTAACAGTCTTGACCTGTTAAATTACTAAATTTTAATGTGTGGTATCTTTATCCCTCATAATAATTTATTACTTATCAGCAGTTTCCTCTACAAAACCTCAAGATAAATAATTTCAAAAGAAATGATTAAGGAATGCTAGTTAGCAGCTCTAATCAAGTTATTTTTCTTTTTTTTCCTTGGGAATATAAAAGAACTACTGTATTGGGAAGGAAAAGCGGAAACGGAATTTCACAAAAGTGTCCGGAGACAGGGACTGTCAATAATCAATCATAATGATTCCCAATGAAAAGTAATATTTCTATATTTGTGGCGGATTTATCCGCGCTCTTTTAACTAACAGTCTTCTTGGAGAATTTCTGGTCTTTAAAAATTATTTTATTATAAAACTTCTCCTCGAAGAAGAAAACGTGAACATGCAAATTAGGACTACTATATAGAGTGCAGGCTTTTAGGTTAGAGAGAGATAGGATGGATTGACTAGCGAAGCATTGATTAATCAAATTGAATGTGAATCGTGCATATTTAATATTTGATAATTAAATTACTTAGGGTGAAAATCTGTCACTGTAGATTGAATCTAGAGAAAATAGCTAAGAAAAGTCAGAGCTATTGAATTGAGTAAGTGTATTAAATATTAAAATCTTCTCATATCTCGCGTACCTCGTTAACTGTCTTCATATTTATAAAATGGATGCATCTCTTATCCTTGATCGATTGAATTTGAGTTGTGGTTAACATTGTGAATAAATTGAAGTTTTATTCATCATGGCTAGTTCTACACCTTTAGGTGCTCAGGCAAGATCATTATATATTTATCACAAGAAAACTAATTTCTATTCAAAATTATCTATTCATTTCATTACTAAATTATTCCGCAGATATTTTCGCAACCCGGAGGCTGCAGATGTAGTTTGGGCCATTGAAGAAACAGACATTGTTATAAAAAATAATTAATTTTATGTCAGACTAATCAATTTACGATTGCCGTAAAACCCGGCGTATAGCGCGCACCTGTAATTTCCAGTTGAATTTTTTGATTTTAAGGTATACTCTCCGTATAAGACACACACCATTTTTTTTACGAAGAAACCTTAAATGTTCGTAAGCAAAATTCTTATGATTTGAAGTCATTTTTTCGAACTATTATCTCAGGTTCTTGAAAAAATGGTATACTTCTAGAATTACGACTTTTTAAGTTGTCAGTTCTTTTAAATAAACAGTATTTCGATATATGTAGAAGCCTAATTTCTTTTATACTTATCCCTTTTTTTATTTTTAAAGCTCTCATTTTTATACCCGGCGTATAACGCGCATCCATCAATTTCGATCACATTTTTTTGTATTAAATTGCGCGTTATACGTCGGATTTAATGGTAGTTAAAGTTTAATAGTTGTGGGAGCAATCTTAATTAATTTTCTAATTTAAGCTTATAAGATTATTAAATGTACACTTATCTCTTGATCAGCTTGTTGATTACTTGTCAGCTCTTTCCTAAACTGCTACAGTCCTTTTCCAAATCAGCTTCTCTATTATTTCCAGTTTTCCTAATGGCAGAATGATAACAAAATAATGAACGACTCACGATTAACGATCCTTGATTATTCATTCACGATTAACTCTAAGACATCCTTTTCCAGAGTTTAAATAGCATTTTAATCAGCATAAAATGAAGTCATCTCTACGGAAGTCGGTTTTAAACTCAAACCATAGTTAAAGAATACTTTCTCCAAAAGGATTGATTGAAGGACCATGGATAGAGCCCGTCTCTTTACGACTGCTTTTTAAGAGTCTGTGAAAAGAATTATATGCTTATGAATGCCAGTTGGTTCACATAAAACATCTTAAGAGTATTAAGTATGGGAATTCGGAAGAATCATTTACTTTTGTTTCGAAAGAAACACATCTACTCTTATCGTAAATACCTTCTATACAGGCGATACTCAACCTGTGGCCCGCGGTCCGCATGTGGCCCACCAAGCCTCTCAGAGTGGCCCTGTCATGGTCCGTTGCACTAACAAATTCATTCATTGAAGAAAAATGCTTTAAAAATTTAGGGAGGAATTCTATCAAACAAGCAATCAGATATATCAATTTTTTTCTACGGATGCCGTGCTGGTACGAATTGCGAGATAATATTTCGTTTTTTTTTTTTTTTTGGTAATTGTAATGGTTGGAGATAAACAGTTGTATAACGACCCTTTATCTGCGAAATTAATTTTTAATTAACCGTCAGATCTTCCAAGCGAAAAATATCTAATGAATGGACGTTGTTTCAAGACGATTCGGATCTTGACTACTTTGTACAGTAAAACAAACATATAAACAACTTGTTAAATTTTGTCGTGAAAATGTTACATTAAAAAAATAAAATTTTGCTCGGCACTATATACCACTAAGCAGCAATCTTTCGATGGCTCTTTTTTCTTGAGGATCTTTTTCAAAAGGAGATGAATTGGCTTTCTTAAATAAATCTTTTACAACAGCAGCGAAATATCTTGCCGGAGATAATGTCAAAAATGCAGAGGTGACAAAAGTATCTTATAAAATTTATTACATTATATATATTGATAAACATATACCAGATTGTCAAGGATAAACATATAAATTGATTCAATTAGAGTGTTTCTTAAAGGTTTCCGATGAATTATTTGTGCTCAGATTTTTTTTAGTAAAATCAAAAGGTTAAAATAAATTTGAACCAAAAATGTATGTGTATGTTTGATCTTATTCCCCCCATTAATCCTCATATTGCGGCCGGCGGGAAATAGTTGTCATATGTATGTGGCCTGGCGGGAAAAAAGGTTGAGTACTCCTGTTCGGTACCCATTAAGAATATCTCTTCTATGAAGAATAAAGGAGATTCGTAAATTATCCAATATATTATCATTCCAAAAGAAAAAAGAGAAATAGATAATGGGGTATATAACAGACTTAATAACAATAAAAATAATTAGCTATGGCATTGTCGATAATATAAAAAGCATATATAACAATAATATCTGAAGGATAATATACATTATTTCAAATATAAATAAGTAAAAATAGTGCATAAATACAATGTATAAAATACTGAAAACTGTACAAAATACTCATTGCTCGAAATATAAAATTGTAATTTACATGTATTATGTAGTTCTATTTATTGGTTCTCCCCCCCCCCTCCACAAAATTCGTTCTTGGCGCTCCTCTTCAGTTGAAGTCATTACTAAAGCTCTATCGTTCCCCACTTCATTGATAAACTGACTGCTCGTGCTGCTAATAATTATACTAAATAGTAAAGTTAAACCAAATATTAAAAACAAAATTCTATGTAAAAGTCACTTGTTGCAAATAAAAATGTATGAATTGTAAGATATATGTACATGTTATTTTGCGTCATTCAAATTCAAAATTATTGAATATTCAGTCAGTATACAAAAATACAAATCAATATAAAACATTTCCTCGACTTTTTCAGTAAATTACTGTGTTATTTCTCAAGAAGACCTGGAACACAGAAAGCAAAATGATAGCATTATAAGCTTTTAAATACTATGAATAATTTGGATATATAGCAGTGATTTTCAAACTGTGGGGCGCACCCCCTAGGGGGATGTGATAAACTTGCGTAGAGGGTACGAGCATATAAAAAGGTCTAAGGTAAAAAATTATCTTAAAATTTTTTTTATTTAAAAGTAATTTATTAAAAATATCTATTACTTGTTGTCGTGTCCTTCCCGAAGGGAATGAATGAAAGTTGCCAGAGCCTGTGAGACAGGTTGGACTTCTTAACGATAGATGGCGACACCACCTATTTTCACCTACACAATTTAGGCATAGAACTGGAGTGGAGGAAAATATTCTCCAGCCCCCCGCACTCGTGGTTTCTTCTGCAACCACCCGCAAGACTTTCGGTCCCACTGATTTCACGAGCACGTACTTAGTGTGTACTCGGAAAGTATTTGGTGGCATCGGACATCGAACCCATGCCCTCCGGTTTGGAGTCCGATGCTCTAACCACTAGCTACCCTCGGCTCTATCTAATACTTAAAAGTAATATATACAAAATTTGATGGTTTGTAAGGCACATAATTAAGTAGTATTACAGCAATGGCGTAACGTACGCCCCCGCATTGGGGGGGGGAGGGTGGAAGGTCCAAGTGTTCTAGGGGGCCCAAAGCCTGAATGATGCCAAGTACGTATTTGAGATTTGGGACCCAAAACTTGACTTTGCAGGGGGGACCTAGTATTCTTTGTTACGCCACTGTATTGTAGCTTTAGCGTCTAAGTACATTACTCTTATTGTATGAGGGGGGGGGGGAGGCGATGAAAGTTATGATTGAAAATTGGGTCGCAAACACTGAAAGTTTGAGAAACACTGATTTAGAGAAATAATCCTTCTATTCTGAATTCTTTTTCTAGAATGTGGGAAAAGCATGATTGATAAAGGTGGCAGAGTAATAAATGGAGAAGCCGTCGAACCATTGTATAAATACCCGTGGATTGTAAGTTAAAAATTTTGATTTGTGTTTTCACGAAACTCATACGTATAAATTCTTTTTTATTGTAAAAATTATTTATAAATCTAAACACACACACACAGATACAGTCAAGCACCATTAATTTGGCATGCATAGTAATATGTAAGACATTTCACGAAAATCCAACATTAATATGCTTAACAACGAGTATCTAAAACAGGGGTTGGCAGTCTTTTAGTTGTGGCGTGCCACACTAATCTACCATATGACTCAGCGTACCACACAGTAGGATATTTTAGAAATAAATCGATTCCCGCGATAATGCATGCATATTTAGGGTCAATAATATACATAGGTGCTTACAGTTTTATTATATATTAGTTTTGTATTAAAGATATTTCTTAACATAAAAATAAACAGCATAAAGTATACCTATTTCTTCCTCAAAAATAAAAAAAAATAATTGTTAATTTTCTACGTAGTTTTAAACATATTTTTAAAATAAGAAATAGACAGCATAATATATATATATATATTTCCCTTGGTTAGAGTTAAATGAGAAGATAAATAAAAATGTTAATGCGAACCCAGTGCTTGCACCGCTCTACTTTCATATTTCAAAATCAGATATAAAATTTGTGACTTTCAATTTCATACGATCCTGAGCATTCGGCTGTTGAACAATTTCTTCTTTGCAGACTTGAAATATCTTTCATGTCAGGAAAGATTCGTTCAAATAGATATGTGTAACCAAAAGAGGAAAGCAGAGTACATGTAGTTTTCTCTCTTCAAACAATTAGATCTTTCTATCAATAATATTCCTTAATTTACAAAATAGCTGTAAATTTATCTTCAGAGTTATCTTTTGTAGATTTTCGTAATTCTGTAAATGTCCATAATTTTGAAGATGTTTGTCAAATAGGGTCCATTACAAATTTATCAACTTCCATTCCCTCAAAAATTGACAAATTTGTGTAGTAGGTGTTGAATGCCACGGAGAATTGCACTGCAAGCGTTCCATAGGTTGCTGACCCCTGATCTAAAATATAGATGAAGCTTCGGAAAGTATCATATTATTATTCTTGTGCTGCTCTTATCACAGTTTTTTTTCAATACGTTGGACGTCGAAATTGTTTGAAACAAGAATTCTACTAATTTTCTAATCCTGTACCATTTTCAGTAAGATTTCTAACTTTTGGACGCAGGAGTTTCATGTTTTATCGAAGCATATTTTTTATATTGCTATTGGGAAACATAACTCTTTGTAAAAAGTGTCTGGAAAGTTTATGATAACATTATAACTAAATATCGATATAAACAAACATATTTGATAATCGATATATTTATATCTTAACCCTTTTTTATTAACCCTAATTTATATTAAACCCTTATTCGAAAAGAGATTGCCCTCATATAGTTTTGAGTATTATGCATAAATTAAATTGTATTGTTTTTAATAATAAAACAGCATTTAAATCCTAACAATTTTTGTTGATAAAAATAGCGGCAAAATTAATAAAGCTAAAATATTTATTAGTTGTTGTTTAAATCTGATGTATCCAATTATTTTCTTCTCCATACATTTCAATAAGATCAGTATTTTTGAATTGTTGTAGGAATTTTTTTTCAACTTTTTTTTTAATTCCCCCCCCCCCCCCCTCATTTCTCCATATACAGTTGGACTTCCATTTCACGAAGCTCCATTTAACGAATTTTTCTATTTTGCGAACTTTTTCCTGGAACCAAGAACATTTTATTATTTTCTTCATAAAATAACCTCCAAATTGCTAAGAGCATTTTCTATGTAATGAGCTTTTTCTCATGTGTGTTTTTTTCTCCTTATAAGCCTTTTTGGACTTTTCAAATTATTCTGTCTTTTAACATATTTTCTAATGATGAATGGCCTTGAACTGGTTTTACCAGCTGCCTAACTTATCTAGAATAATAAAAAAAAATTACCGTCATTTTTCAAATAAAAAAATCAAATCAAATTAACAGATTTTATCAGCAATTAAATTTAAGGACGCATGTGGTAATGTATGCTTAAAATTACTGGTTATAAAATAATACATGCTTAAAATGACTTGTAGGCTTAACATTAGAAATTGCCATTAAAATTCATTAGTTTTAATATAAAATTATTTTTTAAAGTTCAAATACGTGTTTTGTTTTCTTTTTTTCCTTGTAAATTTCTTCTTAATGGATAAAATTAATAAAATAAATAGATATTAATTTACAAAAAAAAGTGTGAATAATTATTTTTAATAGTGTGTATAATTTATGAATTTAAATCAGAGGTTCCCAAACTTTTTTGTCTCATAGACCCCTTGCTATGTTTTTCTGTTTCAGGTAGACCCTGCTTACCTAATATTGAATTTTTGCAAATTTATCAACTTAAAAAACAGCCGAATGCATGGTCGTCAAGCTGACAGTCCTCCGAAATGTTGTGCAGACAATTATGTCTTGAAAATGATCCGATTTCTTTTTTCAGGGTACATGATATGGCTGCACTATCCGTTAAAGCTTATGCGGGTAACATCTCAGCTGCTAGTGACAGTGGCCCTTAGAGATCCAACACAGCGTTTCATACGACCATCCTGATCCAATCGATTGCTGGCAATTATCGGATCTCAACCGATGGTTATCTCTCTCTTAAAGTCAAAAACATGCTGAAAAGTATTTCGTGCTGGAAAGAAAAGCTAATCGTTTGAATATCACATCATCTTCTTTCTTCTGTGTTAATTTCACGTGTATAGTGTATCGCCTTCTTGGTGTAGCAATTTTAATGGTTAGTTGGGTATATATATGCAGAGAAAGAGGTTAGAGGTGGGTAAAAGTGAAAAATCTATGCAAATGGTTAAATATGCATATGAATCAAGCCAATTATCCTTAGCCAACTGAATTATTCAAGAAGAGTTAAGCAATTTTATCCTCTAATTGATATCGGTCTCTTTTCATCTGTAAGATTAAATAAAAATCTCCAATTATATAATTTTTTTCTTTGCCTACCTCCATCACCAACCTTCATGGAAACTGTTTTTGAATTTTAGGAGCCCAGTTTAACTTACAGAGACAAAACATTTATTTGGGCTACAATTGTCATATTTCTTCTCTCCACAAGCTTCTGATTATTTTACCAGCGTGAAGTGGCTCTAGATCATTTTATTTAACCAAATCGCATTGTCGGCTTTGAATTTGCAGAAAATGTCATTCGAACTTGCAGTAAATTATTTTAACGATGCATTTAGTCATTTTTTTACTGTCATCTTCCTCTGTATTTGTTGACTGTATGCTTTGTATGTAATATTTCCATAAAATTTAGCTTCCAGTAGAATTTGATGTTAATTGTGCTGAGTACAGTAAGTTCTCTTTACAATTTCAAAACCAATAAGAATATTCGATTGTTCAAGTTTCGAAAAATAGCCTATATATATTTACGGTGAGTGTTTGAGCATAAGGGGCTGCTTGCAGCCTTCCATCCCATATCTGATAGTCTTTGATGGGGAAACGACGAAAGTAGATTTCTTCCTTCTGCCTAGTACTGCATGGCAATATCTATATATACACTCATGGAAACAAAAATTAGCGCACGAAGAAGGAGTAGTCAAAATAAAACGAAATTTTACATACGTAATGACTACTTTCATATAAGTAAATGATTAGAAAATCAAAGAAAAAGGATAATTTATTTCATAGAAAAAGGCAAAAGAACGGAGGATTTAATACCCTGTTGACCCCTCTCTAGCGCGAATGCACGATGCGATACGATTGGGCATTGAGGCATACAAGTTTGCAGTTACCTTGCCTATAGTTCGTTCAAACTCATGGGATGCCGAACTCACCAGCCCAAATGATCCCAGATATGCTCAATTGGAGACAAATCTGGGGATCGGGCAAGCCCAGGATGGGTAGTAACAGTGCAGAGACAGTCTTATGACACCCTTGCTGTGTGAGGCCGAGCATTGTCTTGTTGAAAAATGGCTCCTGGGAGCCGTTGCATGAGTGACAACGCATGTGGTTGTAGGGTGTCATGGACATACCACTCGGCTGTCATGGTGCCACGGATCAGGGGTGATCATGTATAGTAGGCAATGTCACCCCATACCATAACACCTGCTGTAGGAGCGGTGTGTCGCTGTAAAGCAAAGACAGAGTTGAGGTGTTAACCACGGGGTCTCCACACACGAACACGATTGTCACCACTGCTGAGATTGAATCTTGATTCGTCATTAAAGACGACCTGGTTCCATTCCACTGCAGTCCAGTTTCCTTGTACGTGGCACCACTACAAACGCAGGCGTCGATGGGTGGGTGTAGAGGGCAGCACACGTAATGGGCGCTGCGATCCCAAATGCCCTTCAGCCAGGAGCCTTCGTATGGTTCGAGAAGACACAGGGGCCCCTAGTGAAAGTGCTACATGTGCCTGGATTGCGGCCGATGAAGCAGTTGGCTGTACGCATGCATTTCTTACGATATGGCTGTCTTCTCGACGACTGGTCTGTCGAGGGCGTCCTGAGCCTGGTCTTTGTGTAAATGACATCTCTAGGATCCACTGGTCCCAAACCCTTCTCAACACAATCAGAGCGGTCTAATTGACGAGCTACTCACCTAGCAGTCCACCCAGCTTCCATCATGCCGATGATTCTCCCCCTCTCAAACTGCAACAGCTGCTTATATTGTCTTCGAAAACGGCGTAATGGCATGTCTACCTCAGCCTTCCTTTGTAAATGATTCAGCTCACTCAAACAAGCTTTAGAGTTACCTTTTTTTTACTCTACGGAGAACGACGTTAAACGCCCTCTACCGGCTATACGTAATGCGCAATCACGCTGCATTTCTAATCATTTGCACATCTCGCCGACATGTACCTTCATGCCAAGTTTCGTTACGATCTACGATCCCGCAATTATTTCTTGGTGCGCTAATTTTTTTTGTCCATGACTGTATTTCATGACTTGGACGGTTTTTATGCAGGCGTGTGGAGGAATGATGGTGGTTAGTTATGAAAGCAATCTTTGGTCGTATTTTTAGTTTATAACAATGTCTTAACTACGTACAGCAAGCTATGACTAGAGCGCATGCACAATATGCAAAAGGCATAAAAAAAGCGAGAAAGCGAAGTCCGTGCACGTGTTTAGATAAAGAGGAGCTCCCCGGCTTCTAGTCAGAGGTAGATTTAAAGTCGTAGTAGTTACGAGGGAGGTGAGTTGAGGTGCATTGGGCTGAATGTTAAATCAAAATGACATATAAAAGTCTGTGATTTTATAACATATATAAATTTGCGTGCATGTATGAGTAGTATATGTATAATATTCTTTTATTTTTATAAGATTATTTAGTGTATTGCTTAATTCAAAAGGTTCCATTGATGAATATGGCTACTGGACAGTTATGTGGTGGTGCAATAATATCCAAGAAATATGTTTTAACTGCAGCACATTGCATATTTAAGTAAGTTTGTTTTTGAGTTATTCTGCACTTTAAATAAAAAAAAAATATTCCCGAAATTTTTTAAATTAGGTTATATTGTATTAATGCAACTCTGTTCGAATATATATATAGATATATATAAAATAATATCATGTTCTAAGAACACCGTTCCTTAGTTGTTTGTACCTAACGTTGCATAGATTTTAAAATTATTCAACTTGTAGAGTTCTAAAATGGATGCGTTTTTAAAACCAATAGTATAGCAATTTCATAAGTTTTTGTTTGATTAGTATGAAATATTTTCTTATATAAGCGTAAGAAGTTATTATAATCTTGCTAGTTGTCATTTGCTGATATAGCCATTACTGATTGTCTGATTATAGTCTTTAGAAATACAATTTTAAGAGAGTAAAGAATATATGTTTGTAACCAGTGGCAATATATTAACATTTATCAATATCACAGCTGCCAGATGGCCCCCCTAGACAAAGAGTTTATATGGTTTTTCACTGGTGGAGGAACAAAAACCCCAAGAAAGTGAATCAATATGTGTTTCTCGCAGCACGTAGTCGACTGAAAAGTTTTGCATAAACCCAATGTTTCTTCTTCACCCAATCAATATCCGCAAGAAATTTGGAATAATTTTACGAACATTTACTCCATGTTTTTCGCATTTTACGATTTATGCTTAACTTTTGGACACCAGTGTATACTGCCTACCAATAAGTATTTGCTAATACTTATGCTAATGCTAATATCTGTGGTCCTGATATACGTCACGCTCTCCACTATCCCTCAAATATGTTATCGGAAACAAAATTGGCATGTCTCTCATGCAAAATGCCACAAAGTACAGAGTTATCTGATTTCTCTCTCAAAAAGAATTGGTTGATTTTTAAGGGACATATCGAGCTGATTACCTAGAATCGACTGTGGTCTGTATGGTTTATATTTAGAAGGGAAGCAGTGATTGACGCGGAAAATGACCCCAGTCCTCGAAACTAGGAGATAAAGACCGATGGATACTGTCCAGGGGAATTTGGAAGAGAATTATGCAACAAATTCCAAGGGCTTCAACAGGCATCGGAATGTGCTGTTTCGATGAATACTATCCGTTAGGAAAATCATCTTCTTGGTTTTCAAGGTCTTGCTGCCGCCCATAAACCTTTGATCATCAAGTCCAACCATGGTGCGCGCTTAAGGTGGTGCAAAGCACGTCAACAGAAGATCATATATCAGTGGAAACGGGTTCTCTGGAGTAATAAATCAAGGTTTACCCTCTACCATTTGGATGGCTGGATCTGGTTCTGGCGTCTGCCTGAAGAATGTCTCCTACCAGAAAGCATTGTGACCGTAGTTAAGTTTGGCGGATGAGGAATAAAGGTAGGGGATATTTTTCTGGTTTGGTCTGCGGCATTTAGTCCCAATTCATGGTAAGCTCAACACCAACTCCTACTGCTTCTTACGTTGAGGGAGTTGCCTCAAAGTAGGAAGTGATCCCTACGGGTTGGGCCCATGTTACTTCAAGGATGACAACGCCAGCTGTCACGTTACAAGGTCCACTTTGGGTTGGTAGGAAGACAAGGGGATCAATCGAATGGGCTGGCCTGCCAAGAGCCTAGATCTGAGCCCAATTGAAAGCCCCTAGGACGGGTTGGATCGCAGACTAATATTCCAAAACCAGTGACGGAACTTACCTCCAAGCCGCAAGTGGAAACAATACCTCTAGCTCAGCGCTTCTCGAACTGTGGGGCGCGATAACCCGGCAAGGGGGGCGCGAGCATATCAAAAAGTCAAAAATTAATGACTTAAAAAGTTACAAATTTATTGAAAGGAAGCAAAACAAAACATACATTCATATTAAAAAATAAAATACACATTTACAATTATAGTGTATCAGTCCTGCCAATGCATTTGATAATTAAACTCACTATGCTCAAGTTAAGAACAAGTTTAAAAATTACTAGTGATTCACATAGGCTTGTCATACACAGAGTTTAATACTTATCTTGATAATTTGTACGGTTTATGATTATAACCGCGTATAGTCGCTTTAACATGTCAAAGTGCATTTTATTAATCTCAAACATTTTTATTGTGTGAAGGGGGGCGCAATTAAAATTATGAATGAAAATTGGGTCGCAAGCATTGAAAGTTTGAGAAGCACTGCTCTAGCTGTCATACAAGGTCTTCTAGAACGCATGTCCAGGAAAGATGAGGATGGAATTGCTTCTCGTGATAGTTCTATTAACTATTAAATGTGAATACGAGTACTATTGAATATTGTTTTCCTTTCGATCACACATGTCCAAATACTTATTGGTAGATAAGTATTTGGACCTGTGATATATATTTATAGACTTATATAGTATAATTTCTCTTGAATGAAAAATAACATTGAAATGAAACTGCAAACATAAATTGAAATAGGAAATGCAGGCTCTTAATTAACAGGAGAAACTGAAAACTTACAAAAATTATTACATTTATTAATTAATTACATTTAAAATTAAACAAATTAGAAAAAATTTTAGAAACCATTTAAAGTTATATTAATTTGATATAAATTTTTATCGGAATTCAGATCTGTATAGCAGTTAAAAATTAATACCAATCCAGCCTAGATGCAATACAAAATATGGAATGTACATAGTAAAAAAGTAGAATATTACAGAAAAGCTGAAAAACATTATTATATCTATTTTTGATGTGTAACATCTTTCCTCTCGGTCGCTGGAGATTTGTGGGAGTGATTTCATGAAAAAGAACGGAAATACGAGTAACAGGAAGTTGGGGAAGCGCGCGCTATTTAATTTGACTAATCAGCGTGCGTGGGGGTGTCTCTTCGCTACCCTTTAGAGATTTTTTCTCCTTCATTCGGGAGAGGCTTCCCCCCCCCCCTCCCCGGCGGTCTAGGCCATGGGATCTTTGTTTTTGTTTTGTTTTCTCCCTTTAGGATCAGAGAAGAAGCTAAGTCCTTTAGCTAGATCTTGTAAATATATATCCAAATAGAGTCCAACTCTAGTAGCGATCAAGCCGCCAGCCTTTTTTATATTGATAAATTTAGCATTTCAAAACATTCTGATTCAAAATTCAGTTTCGTTTGCGATTGACTCTAAATCCATTTCGCACATTCCAGCAAGTCTTATTAGACTTCACCAAGGTTAAACTTGCGATCCTTACGCTCAATTGTCAAAGTCTGAGGACTCACCAAACAGATTTCGACGTTATTTCACAAAATCGTACGTTACTCATGTTGGCAGAGACGTGGTTAGTTAATGACGAATGTGTTTTTTTCGGTTCCTAACTTCGATTGCTGCGTACAATTTAAACGACCGGGCAACAGAGCAGCTGATGTTGCGATTCATCGCAAAACAGAACAACTCACATGTTGTGGCTTCTCGTATGGATATTACTTATCGTCAAACAAGTGGATTGGGTATTGTTAGTGAAGATTTTGGGGCCATATATGCGGCAATATGCTTATTTGAAAATAGACAATTTTGAAAATGGACATTGATTTCACTGGTTGTATACATTGATTTAGGTGGTTGTATACATTTCTTCGAATCAAACGGTTAAAAAAAAAATTAAGGATTTCCTGCATTTTTTACTTTTATCATATACCCGAGGGAGGTTCAGCTCTTCTAAAAAAACTATCACTCGCTTCCCATGATTTTGAGTGGTGATTTGAAAATTAACTTCAGTTTTCTAGAAGCCGAGCCACTCATAGCTTTTTTGAATGATGAACTCAAGCTCGAAATGAACACAAATCGAAATGCTTCGACAACTAACAGTGGTACTGTTATTGACGCTATTTTCCACGTTTTTTAAATACTTTGAAATCACAAGTATATGTATCATATTTTAGTTATCATAAGTTATCATTACCGCTCTTCCCAATTTGAACAATAATAATTATTTTTGATAGAAAATTGCATTACTCCTTGTGTTAATTAAATAAATTTTCATTAAAGATATAATTTTTCCATAGAAAATTATTTCCAATCTACTCGATTCATTTTTTTTCAGGATTTAAGTTGGTATTGTGAGTTTACCACGATAATGTCAGTTGTAATGTTCGTATGCGACTACTGTAAGGCTCATTTCTTTTTATTTTATTTTTTATCTTCTTAAATTAAAGTAAGTACTCCATTTTAAAGATGGGAGATCACATATAAAGATGAATCTTCTTTTATGTATTGCAGACTTTACTACCTGGTACAAACGTTCAATTCAATTTTTTTTAAGTTCTCAATTTTGCAACAAATCTATTTTTTTAGATTAATTCGCAAAATTTTTCAGAGGTTAGTTTTGTTTATTTTCTGGTTCAAGAAAAGAAGAATCAATAAAACGGAGAATTTATAATTAATAAAAAATGTCTTTATAAATTAATGTGTGACGGGTTCTTACGCGTTTCACTAACCTCCTCGTACTCTTTACTATTTTATTTATTTCAACCAATCTCCACCGGGAACCAAAGCGTGATTTATGCAAATGAGATATTTTATATAAGTTCGGGTTTAGCGAGTTAGAAAGGGGAATGAAATAAAGAGAGAGGAGAATGAAATGAAATGAGAAAGTGTTTTTTCAAGTGTAAACGTAGACGTTGTGAGTAGAGTCTATTGTAACGTTGTGGAGAAATTAGTTCATAAAAGAACTGCGAAATAGCAGAGAAAGAAGTCGCCTATTAAAGGAATCCAATCAAGATATTAAGGAAGCAGCTAGACGAACCTGCCATATCATAAGAAATCAGGTTAGTTTTATTTGTTCCAATTAAGTATAAGTGTGTAGCTGTAATTGTACGCGTCGTCCCTTCGTAGATTCAGATAGGATTCCGTCGTTCATAATTATTGAATCCTTCTCATTCTCCACTGTGTTTTATTGTTCTTAAAATTGAATAGTATTTGTGTAATCTCTTAATTAAGAAAAGTCAATAAATAAGATTGATTTGATAAAATAAGTAGTAAATTTATTATGCATTCAACACAGTCAGATTCAGGTAATACCCGAAGGGGAGTTGATAATCTTAGAGGTAGTGAGAGACTACGACAAATGTATAAACTTATTGTCTCATAATACCGTTCTTCAAAGAATATGAACCCAATTTTTCAAAAAATCTCTTCATTAGTTCATCAAGTGGTTTAAGGGGAACAATTTTTTATACTTTCTTAGATAAACCACAAAGTATGTTTGAAAATATTCGTTATTTTTTTAATTATTTAAAGTTTTTAATTATCCTATAATGAATTTTTAATAGAGAAATGTAATTTTAATTGATTTCTCTACTTATCTTTCGTATTTCAGTAAAAAAAGCTTAAGCAACCCAAAATGCAATGGACAAAACACTGTGAAAGAGTGCTACCACAAAGCAGAAAAATTCATCATTACATTGCTGGGAAAGAAAAAATTAGGAAAAAATTAGGAAAATTAAGAAGAATAATAACGCACCCGGAATTTGATTTCACGAATAAAATCAATGATATTGCTGTTCTAGAACTGGTAGAAACATTGAAATGCAACGAAATGACTAGTCCAATATGTTTAGCAACTGAAGAAGCTTTATACAAAAATGACCAAAAAGTGTTCGTCGCCGGATGGGGCAAATATAAGCAGAAAAACATTAGTAAGTATCATACTTTTACTCTCAATTCATAAAAGAAGAAATATTATTATTTTTGAATTTTTTTCA